>PVIC010013694.1:0-37657 GCA_004025085.1 Thryonomys swinderianus | reverse complement strand
GCCCAGGAAAGCACTGCTGCCTCGCAAGACAAGGCGTCACCCGAGGGGCAGACGAGCCACCGTCTCCTGTGGGTGCAGAGGTCTCTATGGAAAGCGACTTTTCACTGCGTGTTTCTTAAGTTGTGACACGTGTCTAAACCTAGCTGATGGCTCTTTCCTGCAGTCCTGCGGTGCCTCGGAATCCCGGCGAGAATCATCACCAATTACTTCTCAGCCCACGATAACGATGCCAATTTGCAAATGGACATTTTCCTGGAAGAAGATGGGACCGTGAGCTCGAAGCTCACCAAGGACTCAGTGTGGTGAGTCTGACCAACAAGGGCACCGGCCGATAGCAAATTGGAGAGCACACGCTTAGCACAGACAGGTTCTGTCTGGTTTCTCTCGCTTCTGTTTTAAGGACCATTCAGTACCATGGGAAGAAATGTCTGACTGTCAAAGATTTTCTTAGCTAATGAATTAGAAATGTTATTGAACAGGCAGTTTGGATTCCTAGTAATAAAAATCAATCATCATTTGACAGCAGCCAGTGAAAAAGGCCACTGTGTTAGCTCCTCCGTGTACCTGTACTGATTCATCTCTGCTGTTGTGTTAATATCGGGGTTGGGGTCAGAGAGATTGGAGCTGAGCATTCTCTAGGCCATGTCTAAAAATAGCACTGCAAGGATTTACTGAGCACCTACTTGTACAATCTCTGTGCGTACAAGACCTCACCTAATTACTTTAACAGTTTTACCAGGAGAGCGTTTATAATATTCTCATTTACAGATGAGGAAACTGAGGCCCACGCTGGTCATGCATCCGGTAAGCTGGGAATAATCTCCAAGGGTCTCAGGCCCTGACCCCGTCCTATACTTACTCTGCATGGGAGGGCAACTCTCCGGATTCAGAGTTTCCTTTGACTCTACCCTCCACTTTGCCTAAGTAAAGAAATAGGAGAAAAATGGAAGTTGGTTCCGTGAAAAGTGGCCCATGTGTTTCACAGTGTTAAAAGTGTTGAACCACAAGCTGGTTATCCCACAGGGAGGCTAAAATCTCAGAGAAATCTCATTTTTCCTTGGAATTCCTTAAGACCAGATCAGTACACTGAAAAGAGGGGGGACATCTTGTGCTCAGATGAAAAGGATATTTAGGATGTTCTGTATGGGAGGAAATTGAGACAGAACTTCAGCTGCTACCAGGCATTGAACTAGGTGGAATTTCTAAACCAAAAATGTGTCTGTATAGTTGTTCTTTAGAAGTAAATAAAACTCAAACACTGTCCGTTGTAAAAGCATCCAAATGGGTTTGTGGGAAGTTGGAAGTGCTCACCTGGCCCAGGATCATGGGACAGGGATCATGGGACAGTGGATTATGGGACAGGGATCATGGGACAAGGATCATGGGACAGGGATCATGGGACAGGGATCATGGGACAGTGGATCATGGGACAGGGATCATGGGACAGGGATCATGGCTTCAGGAGCAGCGGTAGCTCACGGGCCCTGGAAACAGTCATCTGACAATGTCGAAAGAAGAATAGTCACTGAAACAATAGTAATGTGTCACTGTGAATAAAAAATGGTGCAGTGCGTTCAAAAAGGAGCTGAGCTTGGTAAGGTTGAGGAAACGGGCAAATGAGGGCTCTTCTCAAAAGACTGAACAGCAATTTGAAGAGACAGTGAAGCCCAACAATCACAACAGAGTCCCTTGTGAGCCTGTGCAGTGACACAACAGGCTTGGATGGCTGTTCCCAAAGCCTAGAGCCAAAAATAGCAAAGTAAAAATATTAGGTATTTTTACTTGATATCCTTTCTCACACCACCACCCCCCCACACACAGAATGACTTGTAAACAACCTCACTTCACTTATTCTCTCTCTCTGCCCCTTGATTTAAATACTCCTCAAGTCCCCATAAGGTACCCAATAAAACAACCCAACTTGTATCTAAACAGAGTTCATTGATAATTACGGGACTAAAAGATCAAGCTATTGGTGACCTTTCTTCTTTCCACTGCCTGCTCAAAATTCCCTTCTCTTCAATGCCTTCCTCCAACATCCGGCTGCCTCTGCCCAGGACCTTTGCTCTCCCTACGCGCCCACCGCTACCCTGGGCCTTGGTGCCCTCCCCTTCCATGGCTCTTGGCTTAGACTGACCCGAAGTGGGCCTCAGGGACTGCGGGGCTCGGCCGAGGGCTCGGCTCCGCCGTTGACCAGCCGTGACCTTGAGGGAGGCACGAGCTCTCTGTGCCTCTAGCTCCTGCTGAAGCGGAGGTGAAAATGTTCCTACCGCGCTCTGCACAGAGCTCCGCATTAACAGGTGTCTAATGAGCGCTGGCTGCTGCGGTTGCCTTTGTTATCAGTCCCACGGCTGGAAACTCTTAGAAGCAATATGCTGCCATCAACCTAAGCACCTTCGTGCATCCAACAGCGAGGCGCCCGGTGTCCTAAGAGGACTGCTGTGTCTGTCATTTGGGAGAGATTTTTAAAGAAAAATAAGCTCGGACATCCCCAGTGCAAACTCTAGCACACTTTCAAGGCCGAATGTTCCAGAAAGCCAAGGGCGTGGCGAGGATTCTCCTTTCCGAAGGGGCTCGTGGGGGCTCTCCCTGGACACACCTTCCAGCACACGGCCTCGCAGCCCCGCGCCCACGTCAGGCTCCAGCTGGCTGTGTGGCTTTGGGACACTGATGTCGCCTCTCTGAGTTTCAGTTTTCTCACAAGTACAGTGCGGGGAATCGCAGTAAATACTGTTTCCTGATGGTGTAACACAAGGAGATTATTGAAATAAAACAAGCGTAACTTTATCAAATCTCTCCAGTCCAAGAATCTAAGATCCAAAATCCAAAGCTGTGTGAGCACAGCACGGCACTATAAGTGCAAAACTCAACAAGTGACCTCATGGGTCAAAACACAGGAGCATTGAAAATGTATACAAAGACTTTCTGGCTGTAAGTACAAGGTGTACATGAAACATAAGTGAATTTTGTGTTCAGACCTTCGTCCTATCCTTACATGCGCCATCATGCGTTGCGAATGTTCCAGAACCGGAAACACTTCCCTGAGATGTGGTCCGCGGCGCTGCGGAGGGCGCGCTGCCTCACACCCACCGTGGGGGCGGCCCGTGCTCATCAGCTCTGTGGCCCCCGGGGGCGAACGGGGCTGCCAGAGCTGCAGGGCCGGCAAACAAGAGAGGGGCCGGACACCAGCCCGGCAGGGATGACTCGCGGGACACCAGTTGGCCACCCGTCAGCGCGGCACAGATTTGCAGCGCCCAGGCTGACACTTCCTAGCGAAAGGCACAGGTTCGGGTGACCCAAGCCACCTGGCTGCACTTGGCGCCCTGGGTGAGTCGGGCGGTGCGGGGGCTGCTCCCAGGGCCCGGCTCTCCCTCTCTAGGGCTCAGCCACGCCTCACTGTGCCCCACGTAGAAGCCGCCAGCAGGGGCCTTCAGGGAGGAAACTCCCCTTGAGGGCAGAGCGTGTGTGGGACTCAGGACACCCCAGAGCCCAGGGAAAAGTTAAATCGGTGTCTCTCAGGGTCGCGGCCTCTCGGGGCTGACGGCCCACTGTCCGACCTCCCTGTGCGCGACTGTCAGTTTCAAGCGCCTGAAGTCACCGAGTCTGGGCCTTGAGGTTCTGCCGCAGTGGACACACTGTCCCCATCCCCAGAGGACACAGCCTGGGGCTCCTTCGCTGTTCAGCAGCAAACCGGGGGCCAAGGAATCTGTAGAGGGCACAGCTGGGCGGAGCCCTGGGACCGTCGGCTGGGCACTGAATTTCCGTGTGGGCAAAGGCAGGGCAACACGTCCCAGAAGGAGAAATCTAGGCCGCCTGTCCCCGGCGTGCTGAGGGCTCGTGAGTTATGTGTGACCTCTGGGGAGGCGGCTGTGAATCATGGTGGGCAGTCTAATGCGGGCGGCGCCGTGCTTCGTGCTTCGTGCTTCGCTGCATTGCGCGCCGCGCACAGGGCTGGGAGGTTCCCTGACGGGGAGACTCGGGCCTACGTGCAGCCGCAGGACGGGAGTGTCGCTCCCCTGGGAAGAGCTCGGTGTGGCCACTCCGATGCGCAAGGCCACGGTGGAGATGGAAACGGTCTGAAGGGACAGAGCAGTCGCGCTTACTGGGGCCAGGGGAGGTACCTGCGTGAAAGGCTTTGCTCCTGCTCCGTCACGCGGCACCTGTGTCCTTTGGCCGTGCCTTTGTCACCCGGATTGAGCACCACCCTCCCCTCGACTGGTCCTTACCCGCGGCCCCCAGCAGGGGGCAGTATCTGGCCTCTCTTATTTTTGTTCGTTTTCCCAACATGGAATAGCACGTCGGGGCACAGGACAAGCAGGAAATAAATGGTCTTGGTTGGGGAATTTTTTAAATGCGCTTCCAACTTCATAAATATCATTTCATCACCCAACAAGCCCTGACTGTGCAGAGCGACATGCGAGCCCCAGATGCTGAGGACTCAGAGCAGCTCCGCAGGGCGCCGCCCTGGAGGGGCCCCGTCCAGTGTTCCCGGGGAGACACCGCGTGCGGAAAGCCACGGAGGCTGGACGGGCAGGTCTGAGCTGGGACTCGGGCGCCGCGGTGGAAGGGGCTTTCTCCTCTGCCCCGGCAAGCGAGACTGCTCACCCGGGAAGGGGCCGTGGAGTCAAAGCCATTTTTCTCCTGCAGTCTTCTAGCTGTCCTGCTCAAAGGCAGGAGGTCCAAGGAATGTCCTCGACCCGCAGATGAAACACAGGACGTGTGAGGAAGGTCCGAGGGCTGACACAAGACAGCCAGATGTCCATCTGTCACACAGCTGGCAGGCAGGGGTAGTTGCTCCCAGAGCTGTCACACGTTATGGTGACAACAGTTGCCAGGTACAGTACCCAGTCTCAGTCTCCCCCTGGGCTTTGCAGCTCTTTCCTGTGTGACAGCAGGAACCCTTGGTACTTCGCCCTGGCATCCTGGGAAGGCCAGGCCCCTACGCTGTGCACCCAGGGGACCCCGTGAAGCTATAGCCACTTGGGAACAGGTTGCTATCATCCAGGCGTCACTGCCCCCCCCCCGTCCCCAGGTACTGTCCTTTCCGGTGGTGCCTGTCTAAGTCAAGCCCACTTGGCTCTCAGTTTTAAAGGATCTGCCCATCCCCGTGGGGCATCCTGGAACGGGCCACCTCAGAGCCAGTAGCCCAGTGGCTCCTTTCTTTCCAGCTTCCAGGCCCACTCGCCTGCTGCCTTCACCCTGTGCACAACGCCAGAGGGATCTGAGAATACAGATGCAATGTGCGTGCCGTAGAAGCTGCACTTCAAGTTTTAAGTGTGGCTCTCTTCAGGGGCTAAGGAGCTATTGTTACTGGCCACTTCGGTTTATACTCTAGATTTTTTTGCTTGCTGTGGACCAAATCAAAGGAGGCCATTTAGTTTGGTAAAAGGAGAAGGGATTTATGAAAAGCTCCCTCTGAGGAAGTAGAGGGCTCATTTTCCTCAAATCTCTTTTATGGCAAGGTCTTTTATGGCAAGGAACTGCGGGGGGAGCCCAGAGACACGATGAGGATCTCCATGTTGGGTGCAGAACTTCCATCGCCTTCCTCTCTGTGGAGAGGAACCGGCCCCGGCCTCCCAGGGCCCAGCATTGGCACATCCCCTCCCTGCTTTAGGACTGAGGAAAGGGCAGTGGCCTGTGGTTCTATGCTCAGCAGGAGGAAGTTTGAAGAAGTTGCTAATCTCTAGAAGGAATTAGGAAAATCTCAGTTGTGAAGTGGCATTTTGAGATGCCGGTGGTGGTGATGAGCTGTGAGAGGGGCTGTGAGCTGCTGTCACCGGAGCGCCAGCCTGTGCTGGGCGGTGCGCCTGGCCGGCACGCTGGATGGCTCAGTAGGCGCACCGGGGTCCACGCATCTTCCTCCTCGGATACTGCTGACCTGTGGTCACCAGGCTGGCTCTGCCACAAAGAAGGGATCTAACCCACCCTTTCCCAGCGGGTTGCTGGCTCCCATCTAAGCAAAACAGTATTCAGGGATGTCAGCAAGAGGCTTAAGGAGAGTGTTTCAGAAATTTAGGGCACACTCAAGCAGAGAAATGAGACACATCACAGTGTGGAACTGGGAACATTTACTTTTCTCTTCAGAGATGGAAAGCCCCAGAAAATGTGCCCACGGCCAACAAGGTACAACCGACCCATCTACAGGGGGGCAGTTTTTGTTTTGTTTTTCAGAATAGGTACTTTAAATATTCTTTGAGTTCATCCAACCTGCTCCTTTATCTTAGAATCAGGATGCTGCTCTTCATTTTCTCAATTAAACCAATTTATGAACTTATATTGTTGCTGAGGACTCTTGAGTCAGATGGGTCTGGTAGGGAAGAAATTCAAGTTTCATTTAAGAGGGTGCTTGATATGAGTCACTTTGGGTGACTTCAGCTAAAGCCTACCACTTGCAGTTTTCTTAAAAGTACAATTTTTAGTTATGATTTCCTGTCTCCTTTCTGTCTATTTTTTCTCTTATCCTACCCCATGATGATGATTTTATCCAGATGTTATCCCACTGTGAGTTAAGGAGCATGTATTTTTCCACTCAGGAGAACAGAGTTCCAAACGCAGGGGATGGAGCTAGGTTCACCCATGAGCATGAAAGGAAACTCTCACTATATTAATATGCTTAACATATTTCACGTATTTATGTGGGTTTGGTCATTTTCCTCCCATTGTTTTCTTCTCATATTCAAACTTAATTCAATTGACCTAGCTTCAAGTTCACTGGTTTTTTTCCTATCTACTCAAATCTGTTTTTGAAACACATTTTTTATTTTAGTTATTGTACTTTTTAGCTCCATAATTTCTATGTCACTCCTTTTCAAATTTCCATTTTCACAGCTAGGCTGAACATGGTGAGACATCAATCTGCTGTCTTCCCTTAGCTCTTTAAACCTGTTTATAAAATTTCTTTTACAATTTCTGCCTAGTAAGTACAAAATTTTGGCTTGCTTTGTTCCAATTTTTCTTGCCTTCTTTTGCTTTTTTGTATGGGCCACGTTTTCCAGTTGTGCGCATGCGCGCACGCGTGTGTGTGTATGTGTGTGTGTGTGCCCATGCACAATTTTACAATATAATTTTTGTTGAAAATTGGACATTTTAAATAAAACAACATGTTAACTCTTCAAATCAAATTTACTGTCCCCCCATTTTTGTTTATATGTTATTTTATAGTTGCTGTTGCATTTTTGTAGTTATGGTTGTTATATTTATTTAGTGAGTTTCCTAGACTAATTCTTTCAAGACTTTATTCCTTCTCATCTGTAGCCACTGGCACCCATGCTGAGTTAGTTTAGCGAGTCAAAAAACAATTAGTCGGAATTTTCTTAAGTACTCGGGGCCAGCAATCCCCAAACTTAGTCCAGAAGCTTCCGTCCTGTGTGGGATGAAAAAGAGGAATGAGTAGTAAGCAGCTTACAATTCAGAAGGATCCCCCGCTTCCTGCTTGAACTGAGCCCAAAGTTAGCCGGAGATGAGAGAGGAGGGACTCCTTGAGATTTCTTGAGGAGACAGACAGCTTCTCCCGTGTGGGACCATCCGTGTGTACGTCTCAGGACTATACTGGGGTTGTCACGGCCCTTTACTAAGGTCTCACGCTTCGCCTTTGCTTTCTAAGTGGTCTCAGTTATGATCTAGGGTTCTCAAGTGTTACACACTCCTCAGACAGCTGAGATGCTAAACACATGCTTCTAGCTGATTTTGAAATTTGCTCTATGGGTAGGGCTCCCCCGCCCCCGCAGCATGGAGGAAAAATCCATAGGTTCACCGCCTCTGCACTAGCCTGTCCTATTCCTCTCACCATCCGCCCTACTCCTCCGGATAGGACACCTCTGAAGTATACCCATAACCCACAGTTACAGTCAAGTTCCACTTGCCAATGGACACAGTAAGTTTGGGTGGTAAAATGTCACAGATCACTATAAATATTTCTCATCAAACGAGGAAGGATGGGAAAGGAAGTGAGAATAAGTCATACAGAAAACACTAGAGTATTTTTCATAGTAAGAAAATGTCATATTTTAATCTCAGTTCTGCCCTGGATAATCATCATATGTACCATTCCAAGGTTGATAGAAAAAACTTAGAGACTAATAAAATATGTACCACCTGTGCTGATTTATTTTGATGATTTAATAAGACATCTCAGAAACCTTATAAAAGCTATCAACTTTAGAATAGCACACTCACAAGTAGCTTTACAATGCAAAACAATGGTAGGGTATCTAGTGAGCCCATTAGATGAATTTTTTTTGAAATCCTAAGTATTTTTGGAGAAATTTATTCAGAATTTATGACAGAAAAATTGTTCAGAATTGTACAGACAAACATCTTCAAAATCTGGTCTTTTCTTCCCTTTCAGTTAGGATCTCAATTCCTGACTTGCTCTGCTGTGGAGAGGGGCCAAGTCACGGGGTCTTGTTTCCCACTAGAAATTTATCCAGGGACCCAACTGAGCTCAGAAGGGCCTTCTGATTACCAGTGATTGAGAACATGGTCCCCACGGCTGTGTAACATTTTTCTTTTGAGCAGTTTTGGTTTGGGTTCTGGTTGGGATTTTTATCTTGCTCTGCTTTGTTTGTGGGTTTTATGTTTCTTCGTGACTTGTTTCTGCCAAATTTAGCTTCCTCCATTCACTGGTACTACATTAAAACAGCACACTCAAAAGGCCAAAGAAAGAGGAAAATAAATCTGTGTGGTCACCCCCTAACTTTCCAATAACTGCTCTTATGAAAGCTGTGGTAAAGTTCTTTTAGTACATACTTGTCACCTGCACCTGAAAGTCCGAGTAGGACCTTTCTACTCCCAGGGCAAAGGAAGGACGTGCTTCCCCAAGGACATACTCCCCCTGGACTGTGTAAATGCGGACTCGTTAGTACTGTCTGCTGCACCTGCACCTGAATGCACTGAGGATGGCATTTGGCCAGTGGGCCAGGTAGGAACGTGCCAGCGTTTGTACTTTCTAATTGATTCCGGCGTCCAGAGGTGGTTTGAACCTGCGTCTGAGAAGGTACTGATGACCGATGGTCACCCCAACTCCAAGTACACTGACGGTTTTTTGTTATGAGTTGCAGCTCACACCCCAGGTTTCTGCCCATCTGCAACTTCATTGGTGTCTTTTCTGCCGTAGTAGATGGTACTTAGGCTGCAACTTCTGAGTGAACGTCATCAAGTCCCTTATGATCTTATTGATCATAAGATGATCAATAATAAGCACCTCCATTACTTCTCTTTTGGCTTGGAGAGCTGTTAGGTCCTGCAACAGCCTCCTTTGTTGAGAAGGGATGTTCCACTGCGTGACATCTTCCATCCGGCCTCATTCCCCAGAGCTTAACCACGTAGCTCCCAACTGGAGGGAAATGTAGAGCAGAGCCTCAAAGAGGAGGAGCCACTGGCCTAAACTTCACTTGATTGGGCCTCTGACCTTTGATTGACAGGATTCAAGTCGAGTGCTCCTTCCTGTCTTTAGTGTTGGAATAGTCTCTACCAATGAGCAGCTGCAGTCTGAAGCAGTGTGGTGCTCCTGGAGCACTGTTTCATACAGCATTTCTCCTGCCCACGTGGAGTGATTCCTCTGAATCATCCTGCACTGTCGTACTCCTGGCAAGTCTTTTCTCAGCCTCGACTTTCATTGCCACATTGAAATGTCTTGTTAGACAAGCTTGAGCATCCACCAAATCATTTTCACTTCCTTCCAGTGACTCTCACCCTACTCCACCCTCCCTGTCATTAGAAAGACAAGAGTTTAATAATCCAGGGTATGTAGTCATTTTGTCACTGTTACCATTTCCTGGGTTAGGTGTTTATCAGCAGAACCTGAGACTCAGGGCTACGTCCTTCTGCCGCCAACACACAAATGACTTGAGGTCTGTCTCCCAGACCTTCCATGTTAGCAGATGAAAGGATTCAAACATTAGGTTTACATTTGAAGTTGGCCCCAAATTTCTCCTCTGGGGCTTTCTCTGCATCTGATCTGTGCTCTCTCTGGAGCCTGTGGAAACTTCACAAACAAAATTACAAGGTTATGTCTCTCTCTTCCCTTTTAAGGACTCTCTCTCTCTCTCCGAAACCCCTCTAGACAAGCTGTAAACGAGGTGACCTTGTGGGGTGATTAAGCACTCAGCCAAGTTAAAAGCAATACAGAAATGGTGGCTTAAATTAACTAATTTATTTCCTCTGCACACACAGCACTCAGATCCCAGGCCCATCTTGGTCTCCGCTGCGATCTCTGGCTGTTTCTCGTCCCTCCCAGGGAAGCCTGGACCTCTGGAGGGGAACCAGCTAGCTGTGAGGCCCAGGGCCAACCTGGGACTATGCTTTACTTTCCTCTGATTTAAAAAATAATTCTCTTAATGCTTGGGAATCACTCGTGTTTGTTATTTACCAATTTCAAATATTCCAAAAAAAATTACAAAAGAATCGTCCGCCTTCCACCTACTCAGGAGACGCATAACGTTGGTAGATGACCTTGCATGTGTCACTTTGCATATTTTGTGCATTCTTGTGGCTGCGCAGCAGAGTATGACAAACTTGCAGCCTAAGTGAATGCAGACTTGTTAGCAAGCAGTGCTGTGGGTCAGGAATCCAGGTGCAGGTTGGCTGGCCCTGCGCTTGGGTTCTCAGGTGGTGCAGTGCTGCCCGGCACTGTCCCCTCTTCCAATGCTCAGGGCCCTTTGCCAAGTCCATTCGGGTTTTAGGAGGAAGTTGAAGCACGAAAGCCCCATCATCCTTGAGCCAGCAGGGGCGGAATGTCTCTGCTGCTTCAATTCCGTCTTTTGGTATGTCTTTCACTCTAGAACCAGATTAGGGGCATCATCTGATTAGGCAAGGCTCATCCTGATAACCCTTTTAATTAACTCAGAGTCAACAGATTGATAACCTTAATTACAAAATTGTCATGGCTTCTGAAATTACGTGATCACCAGAGATACATGACATCCTATTCATGGATTCTACCTGCGCTAAAAGGGGTGGCATTTTACAAGGCCCAGGGTTCACTGAAAGTTCTGCTTTCCATACAGAGACAAGAACATACGTACTGTACACTGTGTTCTGTAGTGTGATTTTTTAAAATGAGTGTTCCATGGACATCTTCCCTTCTTAATAAATACAAACCTACATTTTTATGGCTGCATAGTATTCTATTTTATATTTTGAAATACCTAACACACATTGGATGATTAAGTTGCTCCCAGTAATTCCTTTCTATAATGTATGTGAGAATGAACACTCTTAGCCACTTGTCTTTGGTTTGCATCATAATTTTCTGTGTGTGAAACAAAGCAAGTGGGTTTATTGGGACCAAAGATAAGCTAAAAGTAATGTGATCACAGCATATTTCAGGGTCCATAGCAGTTTATGCCTTATGATTAGAGTAAAGCAGCCCCCCCTTAGGCATTCCCTGGGTCCTTTGTGCCAGTACTACTGATTTATTATCATCCTTGAAAAGAGCCTTTAAAACTACTTACTGACCCCGTGAAACCTACAGAAATATCAGAAAGCAGAGATGTGATCTTAACTTCTCAGCTGTGGCATTTTCTGCCTTCCCCCAATTCTTTCATATGAGTAAACAATGCTCAATAACTCCTTACTTTAACTCCTGCACTCATTTATAAAGAGGCAACAAAGAAACTAGATTATTCTGGAGGTTTATAACTTCTTAATACTAGAAGAATACTGAACATTTTAATACTATAGTAGGAACTCAAATTGTAAATGTTGATGCTGAGAAAATATCAAGTCCCGACTCAAAAAACAAGCAAACAACATGATGTTTAATAAAATCTGCCTTGTTAGATGTCTTCTAGTTCTTCCAACCAGTACAGTAGTTTTCCTTATCCATAATTCACTTCCCATGCTTACAGTTACCATGGTATGAAAATATTACATGGAAAGTTCTGTAAATAAGCAAGTCATAATTTTTCAAAATTGCATGGTGTTTTCTTTCTTTTTTTTTCTTTTTTTTTTTTTTTTGAGACAGGGTCTCGCTTTGTAGTTCAAACTGGCCCTGAGCTCACTATGTAACCCAGGCAAGCCTCGAACTCAGCAATACCTCCTGTCTCTGCCTCCCGAGTGCTGGGATGACAGGTGTGAGCCACCACGCCCAGCACTGTGGTATGTGGTATTGATGGCTAGTGGGTGTGAGTCACCATGCCAACATTGTATGTGGTTACCAGGATCAAACTCAGGGCCTTGCGCTTGCGAGGGAGGTGCTGGAGCCACTGAGCTAAATCTCCGGCCCTGCATGGTGTTTTGATAGCAGCAAGATGCCCTGCTCCATCTTACCCAGAATTGAATCACACACTGTAGACACTACAGACACTGTGGCTTTGGAGTGAGTCCCTGGTGGGTGCAGGGGTCTTGTACAAAGACCTCTCGGGGCTGGCCCAGGTCCAGAGCGGGAAATGGGAGAGTGAAAAAGACAAACAGGGCCTCAGAAGTGTACTCATCCCCTCTACCAATGCGTGAAAAGATTGCAAGATTAAAACAGAAAAACTTTTCTGGCTGGAGATTAAAGAAGATAGCCTTTGGGGAGCCATATACATTCCCTAACCCGGAGAGTTAGTTGAAAGATGCCTGCCCAGGAAGAATAAGTAGTTTAGATCTCCTGCACATCGTGATGAGTACATCATGATAGTAACACATTTATATATTTCAGAATTGCCATGACAGTAAACTTTAGATGTTACCGCAAAAATGACAAATGAAGTGAAAGATGGGTTGATTGGCTTGTGACCTTTCCACAGTGGGTACATATATCAAAAATAGCTCATTGTATTCTAAAACTTTGTACATATCACATTTTTATTATCATTTTTATTATTCGTTGCCAATTTAAAATACTTTTAATGAACTGTTAAGGAAGTTTCTTAAGCTGTGGGAAAATCGTACTAAATGGAAATGGCAGATCCTCGGAAATGTGTGTGAACTGCATCAAAAATGCTAAGTATTTGATATGGCCAGAGATACTTCCTCCCTTCCTGCCTACTGGCTCTGTAAACCACATAAATCTTTTCAAATGAACAAAATAGTGTAAGCACTGATAGCAACAGCCTCTTCCACGGGAAACTTGGGATATAATGGACATCTCTCTACACAGAGTACACATCCACTTGAAACAGGCCCCACAGACCCACTCTTCCGCGGCCGTCCAGAGAGCCAGCAGCTCCCCACAGGCCGAGGGACCCAGCCCACGGGGCTTGTCTCGGGCTCTGCACTTCTGCCACCGCCTGCCCGTCTGTCTCCCCCTGCCCTCAACATGCGGGTGTCGCCTCGGTCATACATGCAGCCGGGAGAGAGTCTTGCTTAATTAATCTGGTGTCCGTGGAGAAACTTCCTGCAGCTCCTGGTCATTTGAAAAGAAATATCATCTTCAAAGGCAAGTCCTTACTGATATCTGAAGTGCAAAACATATTTCTCGTGTTGCGGGCTCACCCTGCCAAGGAGACCGGACTTTAAAGAAGGCTGCTCTGGAGCCTGTCGGTCTGCGCTGCTGGGGAGGAGAGAGCCAGGGCCGCTGAGCACGGGGTTGCTCAGGAGGGCGACGGCGTCCACTCGGGATGCGTGGCCCGTCGCCGTCTTCTCCTGCTCTGCCGTGTGGTGGGTCACCCCGCTGCTGTGAGCCGCTGGCGAAGCTGCGGCGCCCAAGGCCCTTCCCCAGCTTCGGAGCAGACAGAGGCAGCTCGCAGCTGGGAAACGGCCTCCTGCTCTGCCCAGGGCCCTCACACCTTGGCCGGCCGCACGAGGGCTGACGCCCCTCCTCACTGCGCGGGGCCTCTCTCTTCCCAGCCTATCGGGGGGCTGCGTCTGGCCTCATCTTCTTAGACGCCGTCCTTGGTATCGGAGCCCCGCCTGTCCCCACTTCCTTGCCTCCACGAGCATAGCTCAGTCTCCCCTGATTAAAGGATCGAAGCCGTCTCTCTTGCCTCTTACGACGCATTAGCCGCCACCCTATCTTCTCTTCTCCCCTTCACAGTTTGAATTTTCCATACAGAAGACTCTGTCCATCCCTCACCCCCTCGCAACACAGAGGGTTTCGCCCACACTCCGCTATGCACAAAGACTCCAGCGACCCGCTTGTCAAGTCCACAGTACCACATACGTTTACAAAGACGTCTCTTGGGTGTCACAGCGAGCCTGCCTCCCATCCCTCCCTACCACACCCAGCACAAACTTCCTTCTTTGTCCAGAGTCCTGATGACGAAACCATTATGCTCCATGGCGGCACAAAAGGCTTTGGCTCATGCAGGATCTTCAGACCCCACAGACCCTCTGGTCTTTCCCCCAAAGGCTCTCTCCCATCCATGGTGTCAGTCAACTCTTTCGTGAACACTCCCTGGTCTGTTGTATTATTGTAGTGTTTCAGAACGGGACAGGGCGGAAGGACATGGAGGGAGGACTTCAGTGCATCATTCATCTGTCCTCTCCACCAATTTTCCACACACCCGAATTTGCAAATCTAACTCTCCTTCTTGAATTATTTTAAGAGTTTCTTGTTTTTGAGGAGTAAAGCACAAATATTGATGTGATATAAAAGTATCTCACAATCTTAGCCTCACTTCTGTGATAGTTCAGTGTGTCTGAAGAGCCCAGACCACAGAGCCCCCCATGAGATACCTGTGGGGCGTAAGGAAGGTTCTGAACCTCCCTGTGCTTCTGCTTCCGCCCCTGTGAACGGGGAATAGCTGCAGGAGAACTCAGGGTGCGGGGAACGTCCAGTGTGTTAATATCCCTGGTTGCTTTAGGGCAGCGCCCGGCACATGATGGTGTTAGGTGCGCTTGTTAGCTGTGCACACTGCAGGCGAACTCTCACTCTTTTTTCTCTCATGCGTGCAAATGTGTGAACCTACTGCCCTCCAGCGCAGCCGCCAGCGTACAGTCCCCCCAACACACCACGGTGGTAATGTCAGGTCTGTGCCACTCATCAGCTCCCTTTACCAACCCGATTAACTCTTCTTCTTTTCCCAGCACAACCATCGCTTTGCTGGCAAGTCCTCCCCGAGATCCTAGATGGTCCCACACTGAGATTCCATGGCACCTCGCGAACATCACGTCAGCATGCTTTGCTCCCAGTAGCTATTTTCCTAAATCTCAATGTGACCCTCTGCGAATACTGACCACATAGCAAACCCTGTTCTAATCACTATGTGTGTTTTCTTATGCGAGCCTTACCACGGGCCTCCCACCTGCATTAATCAGTGGTGAGCGTGTTTGTCACTCCTCGGTTATGAGGCTCTGTATGGGCAGGAACCTATGTCCTGGTTGTCTTTGAATCCCTAGCAGTTAGTGAAGTGCCCAGTGCATAGTGAGTACAGAATTAAATTAATATCTTTTAAGTGCCCCAAAGAAAAATAGACTACATTCAGAGAGAGACAGAATGTGCACAAATTACTGACACTGAGGGACATTTAGGGAAAGGATGGATAGCAGTTGGATCCGAGATTCATCGGTGCTATAAACAAAGACTCCTGTAACTACTTTGCCCTATCGTTAAATAGTTATTACTGTATGAACATTTTCTATAATGTGGAGGGGTTAATGTGTTCTCCTTTGATTCTGTACTGCCACCGAATCTCGGGTCTCTCCAAGGACAGACTCATCCAGTGCATGACGACATTTTATTCCACGCTCTTGACTCCAGGGTCATATGCAAAGTTCTGGGAAGCTTTCCATGGCCCTCACCTCATGGATTGCCCACCTTGGCTGAGGGTAAAGAGATACACACCCTAGTGACCTTTTCTTCTTAGTGAACTCCAGATGGAAATAGTTGCAAATTGCACAGAACCATCATCAGGGGGAGCTAATGTTATAGTTTCTATGGCAATGTCCTGAGCCCATCAACACAAGTATGCGCTGCTGAATTGTTCCAAAGGGATATGATTTTATAAATCAAAACTGTGCAAAAGAGATTCAGAGATAAATATTTTGTTTTCAAATACTTTTTCGTCCCTACTTTTTTGAGAACATAGTGAATTCTGTTTGCTTAGGAGGTGAAGATTGGTTCAAATCGAAACTGTTTAATACACTAACCAAAATGTGCCTGGGTGACCTCGAAAGTGATCTTGGCGGCCAGAGAGCAGCACGCGGGCCCGGGAGGGTGCCCGTGGGAAGGGGCCAGCTCCACTCACTCAGGTCTGGAGTCCCGGGACCCCCAGGGCCCCAGACCTGGCTTAACCCTTTCTGATAAGCGGGAGCCTGCGAGCATAGGACTCCAGGCCCCTTTCTGCGTCCTGGAGACCGAATGTGATGGAAGCTTCACCGGTGCTGGGTGTGTTTCCTAAGGAACTACCACTGCTGGAATGAAGCTTGGATGACGAGGCCGGATCTTCCTGTCGGATTTGGAGGCTGGCAAGCGGTGGACAGCACCCCCCAGGAAAACAGCGACGGTAAATGGCACCATCCTTTGCAGAAATTGTTTCATGGTTGACCTTTATTTTGCTTTCATGTTTGTGCTTGATATGTAGCCAACACGCCCACTAGAAACCAACATCAGAGGTGTCTTTCCTGGCATGCATGCGGATTAACCACCTGTCACTCAGGTTTAATTTCATTTCCGTATTCAGCTTTACCCTGGTTATTTTATAACTTTTAGGAAAAGAATATAAAACTTCACATATATAATTTATCTACTCTTGCTTTGATAAGCAGTTTTGAAGACAACAGAAAAAATGCCTGTGTAAGCATTTTTACTAAGCTATAAAATATAGCCAGCCTCCCCTGATCCATAGTGATAAGATATAAGGCAAAAGAGAAAAGAAGCAACTTGAAAAATAATTATAGATCATCTTTTATATTGTTGTTCTTCCAGAACCTGATTTCTTTTTATGCTGTGTGACGTCTTTCAAAACTTAAAAATGTGGGCCGGAGATTTAGCTCAGTGGTTCTGGTGCCTGCCTCGCAAGTGCAAGGTCCTGAGTTCAATCCCAGTAACCACATACAATGCTGAGCATGGTGATTCACGCCCACCAGCAATCAGTACCACATACCACGGTGCCGGGTGTGGTGGCTCATGCCTGTCATCCCAGCACTCAGGAGGCAGAGGCAGGAGGATTGCTGAGTTCGAGGCATGCCTGGGCTATATAGTGAGCTCAGGACCAGCCTGGACTACAAAGCGAGGCCCTGTCTCAAAAACAAAACAAAACAAAACTTAAAAATGCGAGTGTTTGTCTTCTAACTTGCCAACCCCACTAAGCAGCAGTCGCTATGACCCACCCCAGATTTTTATAGAATTACATCCTAAGCCTCTATCTTTCTAATATGATGATATAGAAAATTAGTAGGCTCGGGACATTATGCTTATTTATGTCTATTTCCTCAGGTGCTGCTATGAGACAGTGAAATGTATACCACACATACATGCATAAGTATTCAGTGCATATTCATAATGGAAATTCATTACAAAACTGGATTTTAAGGAAGAAATGTTAACACTTTATGGTGTTCTCAACTTAACATCTAGGCAATTTCAAAGAGAAGCTTTGAATTTCATGGCAGCTAACCTTTCATGAAGTATGGACAGGTGATTAAAATTTAAGAATTAGGAAAATCAATACATACCTGCTGACTTCCTGAATGCGTGTTGGGCCTTGGCCTGTGTATGCAGTTAATATCCAAATTCTAACCTAAAATCCAAATTCTAACCCACGTCCACGATGTGCAGATACAAAATGAACATCAGAAACACAAACACATCAATACTTCCTATATGTCAGGCACCAGGGGGAAAGGTGTGTCGGCCAACAGCCTGGCCAGACACGTGGGCGATGCCCGCAGGTGGCGGAGTAGATGCAGGAGGAGGATGGCCCCACATTCTTTCCCAACTTCAGATTTGAGTTTAAATGACCATTCGTCACAGGGGCCTTTTGGTTCTGCACAGGCCTCGCCTGCCCTCCCTAGATGTAGAAAACATGCGAGCAAAACAGCAACGAAGTCCAGGAGCACTGATCTCTGCAAAGCCACACGCAGGGCTACGGACCCTCCCTTGTCTGGCCAACAGACTCACGCCGCCTTCCTCTGTATGACGCAGGCATGTACCGCTGCGGGCCCGCCTCTGTCCAGGCTGTCAAGCACGGCCACGTGTGCTTCCAGTTTGACTCGCCCTTTGTTTTCGCAGAGGTAAGTGGGAGTGGGGGGAAGTGCTGTCTCACTCCCTGACCGCTGGACGCACTGGAGATCACCGTGTCGGGCTGTTACTGCTCGACTTCCCAGGTGTGGGCTTCAGGTTTACAAAGTCACCCAAACCCTCTGATGCTTAATGGGATTCTTACTACGTTTCCTCACTCTGTACTTTGAGGGGGTTTTTCCCCCTGAAAGCAAATGATTTGCTGACCTGTGACCTCACTGCTCCGGAGAATTTAAGGGATGAACTGGATCATTCAAATAAAACTTGGTAAAGAGAGTACAAGAGGGAAGACTTTGGAGTACAGGACTTCCCTCTCAAACCAGCCCAGCAGCCCGCGTAACACAGAATCTACACACCCCCCCAACTGTGGCCTTGGCTTGAGCACTGCTGTCCGTGCCCTGCCGCGGGGCTGGAGGAGGAGGGCAGGAGGAGAGAGGCGAAATGCTGTTCCAGTAGAAGGATGCAGCCCATTGAGTGGGTCAGTAGGTCACTCGGTGAAGAGTCTGAAGGTCCAGAAAAATCGAGAAAGGACTGGAAGCAGAGCAAGCAATTAAAGGATGCTCCAAAGGGAGCGTTGCAGAGGGAGCCCAATCAGGAAGGGCCAGGCGAGGAAGGCGGGGCGGCTGCTGAGAACCAGCGGGGGAGTGTTACAGAGCTGAGAAGCGTGGCTTCCCAGAGTGCATGTGTGTCGATTAACACCCTGACACAATCTTCCTCTTGCGTTGAGTTCTTGATATGTAATCACTTCACCTACCATCTCATGCTCTTGGAAACCCTTTAAAATGGGCACCAGGCTTCTCCCCATTCCACCAAAAAAGACAACAATAGCACACAGCAGTAAAGTAACTTTTCCATAGTCATCTATTCTACTTAACAAATACTAAGATCTGAAGCTGGGCAGGCCCCTGAACTCCGGCTGGAAACCACTCCACGCAACTACTCTAGAAGGAGAGATATGTGATTAGTATGTGCCCAGCACTATGTTACAGGGACACCAGAGACTTCTTTTCCTGGAAAACACACTTCCCAGGGGCCAAAGGGTGACAGTGCCTTCAACACATCAAAAGGGAACCGCAGCAATGTAAGAGATGCCGAGGAACCCCGATCAGATGAGCCTGCGGACAGCGCAGCCTGCAGTGCTGTGCAGCTATGCGTTAGTGGAGAAGGAAGGGCAGGAACTGAGGTAGGACAGCAAAGACCGCAAGACACTGTTCAAGCAAGAAGGGTGACCTGGGGTCAGACCGCGAGACCCGTGTGAGGGGAGCTCATCACTGACCCATGATGGTTCTGCCCAGGTTTCCTGACTTTAGGACATTGCAATGGGCTGGGTGCATCAGGTGCATTTTCGGCTTCCAGTATCTTCAGCTTACGGTCTTTGATCAGGTTGTAACCCCGTCATAAGCCAAAGGGTGTCTGTGTAGCCATGTAGCACAGCAGAGTGAGGTGCAGTTGCCGGGAACGAGAGACTATCAGCACTCGGTCAGGCCAAGGGACTGAGAGAGAAGCCAGGGCGGGAAGGGGGTTTAGGCAGAAGAGATGACTTGAGCGTCTGCGTGACGTGTGAGCGGCTCGAAGCTCCGCAGACTCCACACACAGTGATGCGTCAGGCTGTCCAGGTTGAAGGCTCCAGGAAGCCCAGGTGGAGCCTCATGTCTGAGCAGCTAGTCCACCTCGTAAGCTAGGGTCAGCCCCAGATGGAGCTGGGAGGGACTGAACCAGATAAACGACAGCAGTGGGGAAGAGCTGTCGGGGTCAAGGACTAGATAGGGAATAAAGTGAGCATAGATCTGCAGACATCAAAATCAAGGATTTAGAATACACAGAAGGTGCCGTGTTTCTTACTGTTGCTGTTTCTACAAACCTCAGGAGACCAGGCTTACTGTACTCGGGGTTATATCTGTTTGATTCTGCTTTGAGATTTGAAGATTTGTACAAACCTCCCCAGCTGCCACCTGATAGTCTATGCTGCTCCAAGAACCTCTTAATGGGAAATCACTCAAAAATCCATGAAGCCTTCTTTTTATATTTTTATTATGCTTTATTGCTGTGAAGAAAGAGGCAAGGCCTCGCTGCACAAATGAATGAGCTAATAGCTGTTAACGCTAGTGCTCTTTGCTGTTATTAAATATAGATTGGGGTGTTAGGAATGTCATCAGGATTTGCAGATTATAATTACTCCTCTCTCACTCAGTGCAGAGGCTCATCTGACGGAGGGTACAGTGTGCTGCTTTGGTAGGCTCAGCTCCAGGACTGAGCCATTTATAAGAGAAATGCAAGCCGCTGAAAGTGTACGAGGCATCTTATCTCAAGGATGCCTGGGGAGGAAACCGTGGGGGACATCGTAAGAGTGGAATGAGTCTCCGTGTGACTCAGCTCTGAGTCTGTGGCTCCTTCCTCTCCCTGCTCTTTGATGCAGTCATCCTGCGTCTCACTACTCCACCTACATCAGCAGTCTCTTGCTCGTTCTTGTTCCTTAGTGCACAGACTTCCTGAGCCATTCCTTACTCATTTCTGGACCAGGTCAGGCACACTGGGCTTTGACATATTTAGTTTTCTTAGAGTCTTAGTCTCTTTGAGTGAAAGCAGGACCTGAAAGCAGAGAGGTATGCACCGACAGCATTGGCCCTTCTGGCTCTTTCTCTTCCCTTCTTTGGGGACACAAAGGGAGAGAAGGTCAGATGCTTCATAACTATCCTCCGACTCTCCAACCTGCTCCTTCTTCGTGCCCTCTTGCCACGATGAACTCCTCCAGTCCTGAAAGCCCATTTCTCTTCTCTTTCCAATTCATGGTGGCCCCTGGGGTTCTAAAGAGGTGAGCAGAGAGTAGGGGGTCAACAAGTGTCTGGAGTCCTCTGAGTTCCCCTGGTCACCAAGAGCTTCACGTTACCGGTGAAAAAGTCTCTTGTTGGTGAAGACAGTTCTGTTCCGTTTTAACTTCTTACTGGCTTCATTGCCTTCTTTACACCACCACATTCCAAAATGATGCATGCAGGCACACACATGATCACATGTACACAAGCCTGAAAGACCCAGGGATGGCAGTGACAGCTCCTCAGGGCCACACTGTTTGCTCCGGAGCTGTGCATCTTGCCCTACAGTTCTCCATGTCCAACCTGTGATCTTCTGGAAACATCCAAGCATGCCTTCGTGTCAGGGCTTTACCCATACTCTACCTTTTCCTTAGAATGTCCCACAACCCTCCAGCATCCTATCATCCTATGGTGGGAGAACAATTTGCATGCCCTGTCTATTGTACTCTCACTGCTGAGAGCAAGGTCTGGTGCAGATCAGCCAGCAATAAATATTTGTGTAATGAATAGATGAATGAATGAATCAAACAAACAAGAACTGGTGCAGGGTGAGCCACTAAGCACAGCATCCTGGAAATAAAGATGAAGCTGCATTTTCTAGCTCTGCCAGTCCTCGTGGGAGTCAAGGTGCATGTATGAAGCAGCAGTGGACACACATAGGGCTGGCACAGTCCTGGCACATACAAAGTGAGGATAGGTGCTTGACGTATTGTGCCAGGCAGCCATTCACTGCCTCAATATGCTCCAGAGCAACAACACTTCCTCTATAGAGTGTGCAGGGAGATCATTTCTAGCTGGAAGCCTGCCGTGGTACTGTCCGTGGTGCTGAAAACAAGAGCCCATTTCCGACCACAGTAGTAAGTAAAACATCTGCATCCTACATATCCGTTTACCTTCTATGGGTACAAGGGGAAGTTCACAGAGTGGGCCTTGCAGCCTGCTGAGGTTATAGCCCAACTTTCCTGAGCCCCCAGGGCCCGAATAAGGGCAGGGTCTGCATAGGAGGTGCCTGTGTTTTAAGATGAACCAAGGGTGTTGTGTCACAAAGAGCACGAGGTCTCAGGACAGGATGCAGGTTCACATGACCATCACCTCCTCCAGTGTTGGGGGAGCACTAGATGGTTACTAAGAATCCTTCTTGCTCAAAAGAATGAGAAGTTGACCTTATATGTAGTCTTCCCCATCATACTGATCTACCCACCAGCCCTTTGAAGAAAGGTTCAGAGGTTCAGTAGCTCACCAAGATTCACATAGAGTCGTCCAGTATCTCTTGCAGTGTTCCCTACACTTCAGTACTGATCACTTGGTCTTCCGTGGACCCTATTACCACTACTTTTTTTCAGCTCCTCCTGTTATTTTGTGTAGCAGGAGAACCGCTACACTAGAGGCTACAAACGAAAGAGCTTATGGAGATCACTTGGAAATAAGCCTTTCTCTCTACCTCTCATCTCAATATGAATATACAAAAGGCACCTCAGCCTCATGTTCCCCCGTCTGCTCCCTGGGAGGGTTGTGTTGTTGGCCAGCCCACAGTTTTAGTCCCTGTAGCTTTGTAAGCCAAACCCAATGGGAGCTCAAGATTTAGCCACTTTCCTATGTAGCCTTATCTCCCTGGAAAACTGCAAACTGGTGAGAGCTGTTATTAAGAGGACATTTGTCACTGTTGTTACTATAATTTACAAGTTGAGAAGGTAGCTGTGTGTGCTTGATCAGTTTCTTCCAAGGAGGCGTTGGAATGCTTAGGGTGCCCATCCAAAGTTTCCCTAATTTTTTTTCCCAAAAATAACAAATATTTCTTGGTTATGCTGTTTTCTCTCCTGTCCTGACTGCTGATTTCATATTCCAGCCAGTCCTTCCCTCTGCTCTGTGGGTTACAATCCTATGTGTCTTGCACTTTCAGTCTTAGCTATCTAGCCAGCTCTCCAACCTCACCCCACATACTCCCAGAGTATCTTGGACTTATGCTCTCAAAGTACTCACTGTCTTGGACTTCAGGAATCCCAAAGCCTTGCTGTTTATCAGAACTGTCTGAAACCGCTTTTAAAATACAATAGATTTAAGTCCCACCCAACACTTCCTTAATCAGGCAACTACTTTCTTGAAAAGCTCCCAGGTAAGTCTGATGAATGGGATCTCTGTTACTACCATGAAAACTGTATAATGGAGGGGCCAAATCTATTTTGTTCACCATTAGAGTTCCAGCACCTTGAATGATATCTGAGAATACTATTAAATAATACATAATTATTGATAACATTCAGTGAGAGTTAGTGCTCTGCCAGGCACTATGATAAGTGGTTTATATGCATTTATTTCAGGTCATTCTGCCAGTCACCCTGTGAGCAAGAGCTATTATTGCACTACTTAAGGGAAGGGAACTAGAGCTAGAAAAAAAGATTTGGAAAATATATAGAGAATACATCTGTGATTGTTAGCAGTGCTAATCATATTTTCCATTTGATACCATGTATGGATCACTCCATGTAAATAAGTTCTAGAATGTATAATAGATTTTGTGAAATAGAAAATACTCAAAAGGAATGTGGTAGGGGAAATAATGAGGGGAAAGAATAAATATGATTTGAAAAGAAAAAGAAAGCACATGTATATGGGGGGTTGTGGAGTGGGTAGGGATACGAGTAAAATGAGAAGTAATTTACATCATATACTGGTACAAATTCCCCAATGTTGAGTGTGATTGTGAGCTGTCTATAAAATGTACCAATAAAGAATTCAATTTAAAGAAAATAAATGGACCACCCCCAAAAAGTGATCTTAAAGAATACAATATAGGAGAGCTGGGGATTTAGCTCAGTGGTGCCACTGTTGTTTTGCAAACACAGTCATGAGTTCAATCTCAATCCCTGATACTACAAACAAAGCAAAGCAAAGCAACAACAAAACAAACAAAATAATACAATAGGAAAATTGGGGTGTAGTTTAGTGGTAGAGTTCTACCTAGCATTCCCAAAGATGCATTTGGTCTACAATACTGCAGATCTAGGATATATATCAGAGACAGTCTGGGGAATCTTGGGAAATTCACGTCACATTCATGCCCAGATTGAGACATTCTCTCTGCTACAGTGGGAAAGCCAAACCTTGGAGGGTCTTAGGGATCAGGCACCATGGTCCCACAATACTGTTTCCAAGTCTTACAAATAGCATTTTTTTAGTTGTTGCACCACCAGAAAATTGCCTGAATTCCTTCTGGATTGTCTAATCTTCTTTTTCAATTAAATGCTCTTTGGCTGCAAATAATAGAATTAATAGGACTGAAATCATTGAGGGTTTATTTTTCATAAAAAAATCTTAAAACAGGTGGTCCCAAGGATGGCTTGGCATTGACTCACCTCGCCAGTTCTGCCCTTGCCACCAGCTTCCGAGGTTGGCAGAGCCGTGCCTCACCATCCCAGGTGGTCACAGCCGCCCCGAGTGCCACTTCACCTCCCCTGCATGAATGTGCAAGCCGGAGTGGAGGAACAGGCTCCCCAGGAGCCTCGCTTCTTTCATGAAGGGGAAAATGCTTTCCAAGAAGGAACTGAACAGACTTCCTCTCCTTTCTGGGAGTAAGTCTCACGGCCTCTGCTAAGTTCAAAGAAGTCGGAGAGGGCAAGTAATGGGCATGTGTCTCTAGGACGTGGAATTACAAGGAAGAAAAAGGAGAGAGGTAAATGTTTGCTACGTAGACAACTGATAACTTCAGTCCCAGGATCTTCTTCATTTAAGATCCCCACGATCAATCTGAAGTGGATTCTCCTTTTGAACTTCTCTTCTCATGGAAGTGAAACTATAAAATATTTAACATATGATGTTTTTAAAATAAGCTTGGCCCTATGAATCCAAAGTCATTAGACGAAGGCACATGCCAACTCTAAACCTTCCACATGTCTACCCCAAGGCAAGCTAAAGATTGTGGCAACAACAAATGTTTTTCATTTTCATTGAGATATTGTATCTGCATTTTATGGTACACTAATGCAATTTGATATGTGTATACAATCCATAATAATCAGGTTAATAAGCCCTTCCATCTCATAGAATGTTGGCCATTTTTATATGTTGGGAACTTGGTATCTTTCTTTTCTCTCCTTTTGAAACATGTTATAGATTGTTTTACCCAGTACCTTGCTGTGCTATAGGAAACCAGACCGGTTCCTCCGGTCTGTGCGCTGGTTCTCTTTATGAAACATTTCCCGTGCCCTTCCCAGTTTCCAGTGATCATTGTCCCACCCCTTAGCTTCCTTCAGTGAGTGAGAGCTTGTGTATCGGTCTTTTTGCATCTGTCCTATTTCACCTAACACAAAGACCTCCAGTTTTGGATGTGTCAGGTCAAAGGACAGAATTTCCTTTTTATGGCTGAATAACATTCCCTTGTGTACTTCCATGTTTCAGCTCCTGTGAATAGTGCTCAAGTTGGCAATCATGACAGCTGTTGAACATAGTGACAGCTAAGCTCTTCTTTCCTGTTGGCAGGTCAACAGCGATCTCATTTACATTACAGCAAAGAAAGACGGCACACGTGTGGTGGAAAGTGTGGACACCACCCATATTGGGAAACTAATTGTGACTAAACAAATTGGAGGAGACGGCATACAGGATATTACTGATACTTACAAATTCCAAGAAGGTAATTCACTAGAAATGAAGGAACTGTTTTCCCCCCTAACTCTATTTGAAACTTATTCACTGTCACCTTGGGGTGAGCCCCCAAGAATGCATAACACCTCCAGCACCCTGCACTGCCTAGTGTGTTGGGGCAGAAGTACTGACTTCTATAAGTGAAAGAAACATCACATCCACAATTATCCATGTAGTTTTGTTTGTTTGTGTGCTCGAAGCTAATTCCCTTTCCCATGGTTCATGAGGTGGGTTTGTTTAAAGTCTAATCCATTTAAACAAAATGTACTCTATGTTCTTGCTCTCAAGTAACTTAATTTGAAGTAATCCTATTAGAAAACATTGTGCAACTAATATAATTTTAGTTCAGTAATACAAACTTAAATACTTCACAATTGTTTAGTCCTTTACAAATTATATTTAATACATCGTTCCATTGAATTGTGATGGAAACTTGGTGACACTGATAATGCAATCTTAATCGGACAGCATGATCTCACTAACTCAGGCCAATTAGGCTGGAGACTAGTTTCAATTACAAAATAATGCTATGGTGACTTGTCGTTAATTTTTATTGTACAGACTGTTTCAAATGCCACTGCTGAATTCGGCTGCACTTCAGTCGGTGTAAGTGTCTGCTCCAGGCCAGCAGCTGGTTTGGTGCAGGGACCCAGCAGTGAGCAGGTTTTGACCGATAGGATAATCATGCAGAGGAGCTTTGGGAACAAAGAAGAGAGATATTCAGTCCAACCAAGAGATTCAGAAAAAGCAAAACTCAAGAAAGAAAAGCCACAGACCTCAGTGAAAGAAAGCTGGACAGAAGGCTCTGAATAGCCACGGGCTGGAGGTATGAAACAGTCCCCTGTATTTAGATTAGAGGATTCAATAAGGCATCAAACTCAGAACGCCCAGTGGCTGGATTCAAAGGTGCCCAACACCAGCCAGGAAATGAAGGTGCTGGGTGTCTTGATGGGAAATATGGAATATACTTTGCAAATCATTTGCTCCTAGAAGTTCATAGGAGCTGCATTTATTTTAGTGAATGGATCAAAATGATGAGTAATTAGCATATACCTAAATATTCATCAATATTCCTAAAATGCTAAGGAGCACAGTATTTGTTTTGAGCATTTTAGACAGCCGCCCTGCTTTTATTTACAAAAGCAATTTGCACTATAAAGAAAGAGCTTGTTGACTAGGGAATGCATGTGCCTAATGCTAGAAATCCAGATTTTTGTCATCTAAACCAGCAAATTTTTACTGTATCTTTGAAAAAGGTTTTTCTTTCCTTCATTTGGTTATTATCCAGCACACAAGAGAAGGGTTTTTTTTTTGTTTGTTTCTTTCTTTCTTTTTGGCTTTTGCCTAAAAGGAAATTTAAAGACAATAAAACCAAATACAAACAAAACAAACAAGCGATGCCCTCCTACTGTGGAGTTTCAGACAAAAAGATATGGAAGGGAAAAGCGGAAACTCTGTGGAGAGTAAGTGGGAAGCAGCCACTGTAGCTCCATCCGTGCCTCCGCGGTCCACCCTCCCGGCAGCTTCCCCTTCTTCTCCTTCTCTGTTCTAAATGCCGCAGAGAAGGTCAGAGCAGGCCTGGTCCTGACTGGGCACAGCTTTGACACGCGGTAGGCAGGAGCTGCGGGGCCCACGGAAGGACCCAACGCAGACACTGGTCAGGGGCCCCGTGGTCCCCGTCGGGCCGTGGAAGATATTATGCACAGATGTCACCACTGTCCGAGTGAAATGGAAGGGGCAGCCCACTTGTTCCCACCTCACAGATCCCTCCGCTCCGAAAGTGTTCACGGAGCAGTTCGCTTGCTCAACACTGAGTGGGCACCACTCCCAGAGCAGCGGGCAAAGCTCTGAGTCTGAAGAATAAATCAGAGCTGGTGAGAGAGGCCAAGGGAAGTCTCCAAGGAAAGACCCAGAGCAGGGCCTGCAGTGTGAGCTCTCCTTCCTCGGGAGAAGAGAGGAGTCCTGACCAAACAGGGAGGGAAAGAAAGAAGTGCCAGGAGCAGCGGGCAGGGAGCCACGGGCCCAGATACCTTGTCCAGAACGTGCGGCAGAGTGCAGCTGCCAGTGACCGGCACCCTGGGACGTGACCGTGGAGGCTAAATCGGAGACGGGACAAGATCAGATGCCAGGGGAGGGACGATCAGAAACTAGTCTGTAAAGGGGGGGGGGTAGATGGCCACGGATAGATGAAGTTAAAACAAATTAAAACTCCAGCTCTTGCTTGACCCATGGGAACTTTCTGATTGTTATTCAGGTCCTTTTCTTAAAACCCTCTTTGTTTCTGTAACACGGCTCCTCTGGTGCCACAGCCCCTCCTTCCCTCCCCCTGTTTGCCATCTCCTTTGAAACTTGCAACTACCTTTCTTTACTCCTGACGGCTGCTTGACTGGACCCTTCTTTCCTTGGACTTCGTTCACACCTGCTTGGTGATCTCCTCCACGGTTACTGCTAACACCCGCTAATGTACGACTGTACACATCAGCCGCAGGTCCGCACCAACCCAGACTTGACCCTTGGGTCCTACGGAAGCCTGAAGGCGAATCCTCCCAAAGCCCACTTTCTCTCACCCGTCTGCATCCGATACAATGCCTTCTGCACCCCTCCCCTAGGAAAGACGGTCACCACCACCCAAATTCAGCAGGGGACAAGTCAGGCCGCGACCCTTCCACACACCCTTCTGGCTACGTGATCTTGCTCGGACAATGACTCACTCAGACAGGTGTACAAATCCCTCAGTATAGGGCCCAACATTGAGTTTCCTTTTCTGCTAGCGATTCTCCCACTTCGAAATGTGACTCCCGCTAGTTTGGGCTGTGCTGATACTTCCCAGGAAAACAATAGCTCAGTTTCTGCTCTGAGCGCCCATCCTCTTTCCCGCAGTCCGAAGTCTGCTCTTGATGTTGCCTCCACAGAAGCCCGAGTCTGCCACAGCCCCGCCCAGAGTCTTGCTCTAACCGTTGCTCCCAGAATATTCTCAGTGCCGCCCCAAACCCGCTCAGGAACCCCACCATCTCCGCGGCAGCCCCTAACCGCACTCCACGGCTCCCACAGGAACAGACGGGTGCACTGAGACCCACGCTCACCACCCTCTCGTGTTTGCTTCCGTGCAGAAAAACCCAGCCAGAAGCCCTCCCGGTCCCCAGGGAGACTCAGGGCCCCTCCCGTGTGTTCCCGGGAGCCACGCTGCGTGCGGTGTCTGTGCCCCGCCCTGTGTAACCGACTGTTTCGCCTCCCCTCCGCACCCACGGGGGCGGGCGGTGTTCCCGCCGTGCCCAGTGCTGGGCCTGGAGCACCAGGGCCTCCCCGAGCAGGATAGGGCTCCACGAGGTGGCGCCTTCCCAGCGGGGCCGAGCTAACTCCACGTGATCTGAGCTGCGCTCTGAGCACGGCTGATAAAGGTAGAGGTTCTGCCTCTAGCTCAAAGCAGCCTGGTCCCGGAGCACGAACCCCTCAGAGCCTGCAGGCCGGCCGCGTCCCAGGCCCTGTAGACAGGGAGGTGGAGAAGGCAGACCCATCCCCGTTCTCCTGGGGAGGCCGTGCCACAGGGACGGGCACTGGGACGAGGAGAGGGACAGACGACCGGGTCGGCGCGAGTGAGCCGAGAGGCCGGGGTGGGAGCTGCACGGGGCGAGGGGGACGTCGGGAGGCGACTCCGGTGCTCAGACGTGGACGCGGAGCAAAGCTCCGTCCCAGCGCGGGAACGCTTGCCCGTCTCGCTCTAGTTGACAGGGAGATGCTTTCAGCCGCATACCAGGAGCGGACCGAGGAACCCAAGAGGGAGCAGTCCGGCCTCAGGTGCTCTCAGAGCTGCCCCCCCCGAGTTGTATGAGACACCAGAGCTCGGGGCAGCAGTGCGGACGGGCAGGAGTGATTCTGCCGGACTCCGGGCACTGTCGCCTTCTCCTGCGCTGAGCCTGCCCTTCTGGAAATAGCCCAGCTACGTCTGCCTGGCCGTGCCTGGCTCCAGGGCAGACGCTTCCCCACAACGAATTTCACACACACACACACACACACACACACACACACACACACACCTGCCTCAGCCACACAAGCCTGTCTCCACCCTTCCTTTCTCCCGGGCACCTCAGCTCCTCTTCCACCGGCAGCGACGCTCTGGTCAAGTTCCTGCTGCTTGAATTTGCCTCCTGCATTTTGCCTAAATGTGTACTTGGCCTCCATCCAAAGTGGTAGCCATTAAGACCATCTTTCTCCTGGATGAATCTGCCAGATGGTTTCTGCTTAAATACCTCCTGCACTTCCAGGGCCCCCGCCCTCCTTCCCTGCACGCTGTCTCTCTCCGATTGATCTGCAGACGTGTGCTCTGCCTAGTGCTCACCCTGGATCCGTTGTCTCTGGCGCATTCGTGGGCTCTTGACAGCCAGGGAATTTGTTAATGTACGTGTAGCTGGCATCTCCTCTGACCTTCCAGAGTAGGCCCACTTATGCCTCTGTTCCCCCAGCCCACCTGAGGACCCGCGAAGTCACTCTGCTTATTTTGTGGATGGTATTAGCAGTGCCTCACCGGTTGGTTGTTATGAGGATTAGATGAAATAATGCACAAGCATTGATCCCTGTGCCTGGCACATAATTAGTGCTAAATGGTAGTTATTATGATTAATTGGCCTTTTTGCCATTGCTACATTCAATTATTAACTAGGTAAAGTAGAAGATAATATCTTTAAATTAACATAATTATAAAAGCCAGCTTTCTTATTTTGAGCTGATTTTTTCCCACTATCTTTTCTCATTAGTAGTTTTTATAAGCTAAGGAGTTTGCTTTCATCTTTTCAGCTCCACTCTGCACAGTGCACAAGGATGTACTCAAAGATATTTATGTAGGAAAAATAATGGGAAACACCCCTCTGCATCTGCACAGCTCCCCAAAGTCAGGCGTTGCACCCAAAACCTAAGCACTGTTAGCCTCTGAGGCACGGGCACCCTCTCAGCCTCAACAAAAATCTGTATTTCTTGCTTCCATCTCTGCAGAAAGTTATCTTTTTCTTCTTCCACAGCAAACATTCCTTCATCTTTGCCTCCTTTCATCTCCTCTGTGACAACCTTAGAAACTTTCCATGAGCCGTTTTCCTCAGAAGAGTACCCACACCCACACCCACACCCCCGAGTTAGAGCTTCAGTGCACAGCTGCATGACAACAGGGACCCTTCAGAACTTGTTTAGGTCCAGTGTGGTGACTCACGCCTGTAATCCCAGCACTCTGGAAGACCAGGCGGGTGGGTTACAACTGTGAGCCCAGCCTGGGCAGCTTAGCAATTTAGGAAGACCCTGTCTCAAAATAAAAACTGGGCTGAGGATGTAGCTCAACGTGAAGGGTCTGAGTTCAATCTCGGGCGACACTGAAACAAAGATAAGAAGTGTTCATTGTCGAGTGCAGCCAGGAGACTTTGTAAGGCCTGCTGACTGGAGGGTTTCATCTCAGAGCCTCTGATAGGCTAAAAATGGCTGTGAACCCGCCGGAGTCTCCAGACACCATGAGGAGCCCTTGGGTAGGGAAGGCTGCTGCATACTGGACCCCAGTGTCCTGGGGCAGCAGACAGTTTGGGGACAAGCACGCTTGCATTGCACCAGGTGGAGAAGGGCAGGACAGGGCTCTCTAGGGTCTGGTGCAGAAGGAACAAGTGGAAACCATCCAGGAGGGAGAACGGAGGGAGGCAGATCTTGGCCGAGGGTGAAGGAAAGGACTAGTGAGTCAGTAAACTAACACCCAACTGACAACACAATCCGAGAGGAGTTAGATCATCCCAATTTACCTGCCCTGGAGAAACTGCCCTGAAGAAACAATGCTCACAGCTACCCCTTCAATAATCTTCCCTGACAGACGGGGGGCACAGCTACCTGCTGAACTGGGCAGCTGGCACAGGGCACTGGCTCTCTGTGACCCTGGTTTTCCAGAATTGATAACAGGTCTGACTGAAACCCCCTGCAAGGGGGGTCACGAGGCTGGCCGAGGTCATCCGGCAAGAATGGGGCACCGCGTGCTTAGGACGATACTCTGCTCCTTGGGGTTGTGTTTCTTTTTTTCCCGTGATGATCTCTGGGTCTCTCCTAGGTCAGGAAGAAGAGAGATTGGCCCTAGAAACTGCCCTCATGTACGGAGCGAGAAAGGATGTCAAAACAGAAGGTGTGGTCAAACCGAGGTCCGATGTGGACATGGACTTTCAGGTGGAAAATGCCATCCTGGGGAAGGACTTCAAGGTCATCATCACCTTCCAGAACAGGAGCTCCAACCATTACAACATCACAGCCTATCTCTCGGGCAACATCACCTTCTACACCGGGGTCTCCAAGACAGAATTCAAGAACGAAACACTGGATGTGGTGCTGAAGCCTTTTTCCTGTAAGCTAACCAGGGTGCGGCCCCCTCGGCTTGTGACTTGGCTCTGTCTCCACCTGTGACACTATCCACTTATAGCTCCCCAGTTCAGGCGCACCCCAGAGCTTGGAAATATCAATCCACAGCAAGAATTCATGTCTTCTAGAAAACTCTCAGCCTCCATATTCACATCTCATGCCCAGTCTTGAATACCAGGATTTCCACAGTTTAGAGCCCCAGGACTCATGAAAATGAAATATAACCTCCCTTCTGACCACTCAGTGTCCAGGGGCCAGTAGCATCACCCAGCCCTCCTGAATAGGAACTTTCACTTTGAAAAGATACCAAAGAGCTTGAAGTACACAGGAAAGTGTGTAAAACACTTACGTCAGAAAACAGATGCTTGGGTGGTAACTCTGTCCCAATTTAGGAAAGGCTTTTGGAGACCGCCCAGTAGGAATAGTGTGTTTTATTTTCCCAAATAAACAAAAAAAGGCTCCCCCTCAAAGGTGACCTGCTGGATGTCTGGGGAGAGCTCTTCTCTGCAAGACCCAGCTGCAGACAGACGCGGCGGCATCCGGGAGCCGGGGGAGCTTTGAGGTCTTCGGCATCTCTCATGGGGCCTCTTTCAGATCCAGCATCCCTTCCACCCTCCCTGGTACACTGTCCTTACAAGCCTTTTTATCATTCTAAAAACTCACAGTACCCTAAGCAGAATGGGGCTGTTATGCTGTAGCTTGCACTGAGGATTGCGAGTTTGACCGAACTTGTTTTTCCGGGAGCGCTCGAAGTCAGTGGCGATGGCGGTCTACCGCGGAACCGACAGAATTTGTCAACCAGAAGAGGCTGGTGTCAGGGCAGTGTGTCAGGTTCGACCTAGATTAGAAGGATCCTCCCTATGGAGGGTACTGGGCTTCTGTTCACCTGACATGTAGTTCTGAAAAGGGCAGAAGCGCTATACACACGATTTTTACAAAGCAGAGGCAAGGAAACCGTGGGCCCCTCTGGGGTGCTGAAATGGCATGTCTCAGTCTTTCTCCAGTTTGCGAGACGTGGGGCTGTCGTGATAAAGACGCCCTTCCTAAGGACAGACCCAGAAAAGTGAAGCTATTCTTTATAATTCTAAATCCAAGAACTTACAGGAAGTGACGATCTGTAGCTTCGGCAATAGAGCTCATAGTTAAGAAATCACCATGGTATTTTCTTTGGAAACTAGGAGATTTAACACTTTTTAAATTTTCAAGTGGGAGGAATATTTCCTTGTAGGAAAGTATAGTCAGCCTAAAGGACTGAAGAGGAGGGCAGTCAGCTAATCTTTTAGAACAAGCAGACACGTTCGCTTTTTGAGAGGCTGAGCCTTGAATTAGACAGATCTGGAGAGAAGGTGAGAGTCTGTCACCTGTGAGCTATGTCCTTGGGCACGCTTCTTAAGCAGCCTCCGCCTTCTGCCCTCCTCCGTGTAGGGGAACAGCGCTGCCCGTACCACAGACGGCTCCTCCCCTCCCTGAGCACAGATTCAGCGCGTGCACAGTAGGTCCTGTTTTGCACCGGAACCGTAGCAGTCCACACCTCCAGGGAGTTTCTGGTCCTGTGGCAAAAACAAGCAGTGCCCAGGGAAACAAGCGCTTGCATAAGGTGACTCCACGTGCCCTAGGAAAATACACAGCAGGCGAAGAGGGATGGCGAGCGCTCTTCCTGGGTGGAGTGGCCCGAGAAACCTCACCTGATAGGGTGACACTGATCAGAGACGACAGGCAAGAATGAGCACTGGAGCCAGAAGAAACTGGGTGTGCAAAGGCCCTGGGGCCAGAGCATCTGATGTGTTCAGAGAGCTGCAAGTATGAGAACAGGGGCTGCTGCAGTCGGGGTGGTCTGGAAGCTTGGTCCTTGGGGCGCTAATACTGGGAGGCAGTGAGACCTTTAAGAAGCGGCTCGTAGAAGATCTGAAGGGCTGGACGCTGTTCCCATGACGTCAGGGAGCTCCTGGCAGAGTGGCTGTTAGGAAGTAAGGGCGCTCCGTGCGTTTGGCCGCTCTGCACAAGGCCAGTTCTCCTCTGCTCCTCAGCGCACTGCCACCAGAACTGTGAGACAGACATCTTCTTTTCTTTCTAAAGTACCCACCCTTGGGTAATTTGTTATAGTAATAGAAATCAGACTAAAACAGGAGCAAAAGTGAGAAGAGGGAGATGCAGCAGATGCAGACCGTGTAAAGAACTCCCCGCCCTTCTAAGAACTTTGGCTTTCATTTCGAGTGAGCTGAAAAGCCACCAAGCATCTGAGTATGATCTAACATAGGCTGTGAAAGCTCACTTTCCCCGCTGCACAGACAGCGTGGAGGGGGAGGGGCTGGAGCCCAGAGACCAGTTAGGACGCTAATGCCTCCTCCAGGACGCGGCGCAGCGGCCGGAGCGGTGAGGACCAGGCGGGCGAGGGTGCTGGGAAGGTAGAGTCCAGCCGACGGGCCGATGGCTTGGGTGGGGTGTGAGGAGAGGAAGGTGTGAAAGAGACGCCCTGAGAGGACACACGCAAAGTGCTTTACCCATGGTCCCTTGCAACATCTGGGGAAGCTGAGCCTAAAAAGATGTTGATGCATTTGAGGCCACACCCAGCCATTCACGGCGAAGGAGGGGCAGGACTCAGGTCCCGTTCAGGCAGCGACAGTGAGCCGCGGAGGTGCAGACTCAGGCCCCAAGTGAATCAGCTCCCTCGTTCGTGCCCCGCGACTCGGTGCCCAGCACAGATCTCTGGGCAGCGAACTGAACACTAGCCCCCGAGCCACCTCAGCAGTGCCCAACCTCCGTCCCCTTCTCGCTCTAACCCAAGTAAAGAGTGAGCTCGTGACAGCTGGTGGGCTCGCGGGGCATGCGCTTCTCACACTGATCTAGGACGGCTGACCACACACGAGCCTGAGTCCACAGGAGCGTCTTCCCACACACTCCTCCACCCCAGGGCTTGTCCTGAATACTGAAAGGGACCGGAGCTTTTCTCTGCTTTAACTCTGCAGGGAGGTGGCGTTAATGACACGCAACAAGCCGCAGGTTGCAATACCAAACGAAACGCAGCGCATCCCCAAAAGCCACCCAGTTTCTAGGCCTCGATCCACCCATCCTCTGCTGCAAAGAAAAGTTTTCCAAGTCGAATGGGAGGCGGAGTTTCCAGAATGATGACAAAAGGCGGTGTGTGGGCTCGACTCAGTTTGGGAGATGTGAATCACTGAAACCTCTCCGTACCTTCAAAGGTGCCATCGTTTCCACTTGGCTATATTTAGTTTTCTTTGCTTTTTGGAAAAGAGATGAGGCAGCTCTCGACTGTGTCTCCCTTGGATTTCCCCAGACACTGTAAATGATACTGGCAGCGTCCCAGCTCTGCTGCTCACAGAGTGAAAATCTATTCCTCCTTCTCTTGCCACGCTTAATAAACTTTATCTAGAACAATTTCTTGTGCAGTGGCAAAACGCAGAGCTTACATAACAGACTATTTCAGGAGCTCTGTTCTCCGGGGCTCAGAGGCACAGCCCAGTTTCTTCAGCGTTGTGATTCTGGGAGTGCTCTCCCTCCGAGAAGAAAGGCAGCCTGGCGCTGAGATTATTAGAAGGGGAGCAACCGCCTCTAGAAGATAAATAGAAGGAAGGCATCTCCCACGAGCTCGAAGAAACCTAGATGTCAAACACAGCCCTCTCGAAGTAGTCAGAGGAAGTCCGTTTTTATTACTATTACCGGAGGCAGCTATGAGTGAAACGCATGTTCTTCAAGGTCTGCATCAGTCCAGAGCTGGGCTGTAACAATCAGGGCACATGTGCTCCTTGGAGGGCACATCCAGCCCAGGAAGACTGACACCTCATTCCTCTGCACAGTTTATTGCTAGGAGAGTCATGGAGGAGGAAGGGTCCAGGGTCAGGTCCGAAGAAGGCAATGGGAAGGATCATTCCAAAGGCAGAATTTAGGAGCCGCTCAGGGCGTGGTCACAGCTTCAGTCACGTGCTCTGCATGAGGCAGCACTGTCCCAGGAAGCAAGGCAGCCAAGCCGTTTGCTGAATACTTGTCTTGGACAGACTAATGGGTTCAAAGGATCTGCATAGTCCAGAGCAGGAGTGAACCTGTGGCACACATATCGTTGTGTTTGTCTTTTAAAATAATGATGTTAATGTAGAGTTGATTTTTCTAAATTACAACCTCAGTATTCAATTTAATTGCTGTGTTGGCACTTTGTGATTTTTTTAAAAAGTGGGTTTGGGGCTGTAGTTTGGCTTCCGGTCTCTAAAAGGTTTGGCATCACTGGTCTAGGGCAAGCTCCCCAGTTGTGACACCACTGGCACCTCAGGCTGGATCCTTCCTTACTGTGGGACTATCCTGGGCACTGGAGGATATTTAGCAGCACCCTTGGCCTCTACCCATGAGGTATCAGTAGCGAGCTGCTCCTAAGCCCAGAAGTGCAAGCAGAGAGGTCTCTAGACATAGTTGTATCCCTGGTGGAGGACACATTCCCCTCTTAGCAACTGCCAAGAGTTAATGGAGTTCTTGGACTGTGAAATTTAGGACCATCCTAACTTTGCTCAAACTCCGTCTCTTATTTGAGTCTCCTGACTCAGAGAATCTCACACTTAAGCAGACCTCACCTGGGATCTGATTGAAATGCAGAGAGATCAGAGAACCAGCATCTCTAACCACCTCCCAGGATGGGGCTGCTGGTCTGCAGATGTGACCCAGGTGCGAGTCCCCCTAGGGGTGACAGGCAGGGCCAAATGTATCCTCAATCCAACTGCCGGCTTCCTGTCCTCCTGTGAAGCTGCAGCTCAGTATGGTGCAAACATGAACTGCCCTCTGCACTTGGACTGTTAGCCATGGGAACTGTCTCTTTCAACAGCTTTTGCAGAAAAGGGGAATCTGGCAAATGCCAGACTCTAGATAGGGGGATGGCAGAGATACCCAGTCTTGAGGATGCTAATGGAGTCTGTGCCCTGTACATGGGGACGCTGGGACACATGAGTTGTCTGTCTGCTGGACTGCTAGCGGACAGTACAGCACAGACACCCGCTCCAGTGAGGCGGGGCAGAGGAACTGCCCTACGCTCTCTAGAGTTCCAGCTTGGGAAATGGGACTGACACAGAAAGTGGGCCAGAGCCACCAGATAGAATTAACCATTCTCAGCCTAGACAGGAGTTGGCAGGGAGCCAGGGCCACTTCCTGTCCTCAAGACATCATCCTGCAGTGACTGGTCCCCAATACTTGGTGGCCAACAGCAGCAGCTGAGGACAGCCTACCTAGCTAGCATTTGCTTCAGAGGTCTTCTAAATAAATGAACATTGCTTTCAATGAGTTCTCTGCAGTAGGAAAACCCTGGCATCAGATTGGTACAGAAAAAACTGAAGAGAAAAATCTAGACTCATGGGCTCACATGGGAAGGATGGGGAGCCGGGGAAAACGCAGTCGGTCCTGCCTGGAGTCTTGATACCAGCCTGTTTGTTTCTGTTCCCACCAGTCAAGCAAGAGGAGGTGCTGGTCAGAGCAGGCGAGTACATGGGCCAGCTGCTGGAGCAGGCCTTCCTGCACTTCTTCGTCACAGCTCGCATCAATGAGTCCAAGGACGTCCTGGCTAAACAGAAGTCCACCGTCCTGGTCATCCCCAAGATCATCATCAAGGTCAGTTTTAGCATCTAATCTCGGACAGAGGAGAGAGGCAAGGTTGCTGATGGAAAACCCAGGATGTGCGGGCTGGAGATTTAACGCAGTGGTTCCAGTGCCTGCCTTGCAAGCACGAGGTCCTGAGTTC
>PVIC010013693.1:0-37723 GCA_004025085.1 Thryonomys swinderianus | reverse complement strand
TTCATGAACGACAGAGGAATTTTGCCTTTTAAGGAGTTACTCATGAAGCCAGCATCTGATTTTTGAAATCAATGTAAGTGCCACCCACTACTTCCCCCTTCTTCCATCGTCACTCCCATTTCCCTACATTCCAGGTCACTCACCTAATGGGATCCCAGCGGTCTCTTGAACATCCTGAAGATTTTTCCAGGAAAAATGAAAGAGATAAAGAACGTACCGGAGAGCTGTGAACCCATGTGGACCACTTGCAGTCAGGAATGAAACTCGAATCTTCACCCTCAATGAAGTGGCCACCATCTCCACCCACAAAGCCTTAATCTGAGCCTGACTCACTGGTACTGAGAGGAAGTAATGAGTTTTCATAATTCCTAATAAAGAATACAGAGAGCCAAGCGGTGTCCCTTCAGCTCTGCCCTCGGCCTCCCAGGAGACCCAAGGCATATTGTACCTGCTTCCCGGGGGGTGATAAGTAAATAGCACTCCACACCAGTAGTCTCACTGCTTGGGAAGAAATACTATGCCATACCCACATAGAAACAAAGGATAGGAAAGGCTTTCTGCTCACAGAGCAGTGGTGACTAAGAAAAAAAAGGAAGGAAGGAAGAAAAGAGAAAGCAACAAAATACAGAGAGGGCTAATTTTAAAATGAACCCATGTATTGCTGAAGTATGTCAGTTATAATGACTGATAGATACCTCTCAGAAGTCAGAACACTGAAAAGAGCTTTCAATTATTACAACAGAGATAATAAATAACTACCATGGATCAGGCCTTAAAACAGAAAGTGAGTAAAATTTAGCAAATTTTAAAAAGACAGTCTTTTTGCCATTTTTAAGGTTAAATATATACCTGCCATGTGACTCCAAAAATCTATTTCTAGATATATGACCAAGAGAAATGAACACATATGTCCATGTATGAATGTACTTTTACAGAATGTTCATAGTCATCAACACAAATGTCACCGACAGAGGGTGGAGAAAATATGTGGTACATTCATACAATGGAAGAAAAAGAAATGAAGCTCTGGGCCAGAGGGTTAGCTCAGTGGTTCTGGCGCCTGCCTCGCAAGCGCAAGGTCCTGAGTTTGATCCCTGGTAACCACATATAATACTGGGCGTGGAGACACGCTCACCAACAATCAACACTGCATACCACAATGCCGGGCGTGGTAGCTCACACCTGTAATCCCAGCACTTGGGAGGCAGAGACAGGAGGATTGCTGAGTTCGTGGCGGCTTGCCTGGGCACCATAGTGAGCTCAGGGCCAGCCTGAACTACAAAGCGAGACCCTGTCTCAAAAGCAAAAAAAAAAAAAGAAATGAAGCTCTGATACAACAAACAATATAAATGACTCTCATAGGTTTTGTGTTGAAAGAAAGAAAACAAGAAGAGGTAATTCTTCTTAGATACCACTGTAAGTCAAAAACAGCCAGCACAGGTAAAGGATCTAGTAGAGAGGAATACGAGGAAACTTTTACAGATGATGGAAAAGTTCCACAGCTTACCATGAATGGTGGTTACTAAACATTCAATATTGTCTTTATTGTATGTAAATCACACCATAACTTTAAAAACAGTCTTAATGAATTGTTTCTTCTAGAATGTCAGTCATCTTAATAACAAAACAAAATGAAAGGGCCGGGCATTTAGCTCAGTGGTTCCAGTGTCTGCCTGGCAAGCTCAAGATCCCAAATTCCATCCTTGGTTCCACATACCACAATGCCAAGCATGGTGACTCATGCCTGTGATCCCAGCACACAGGAAGCAGAGGCAGGAGGATTGCTGAGTTCAAGGCTTGCCTGGGCTACATAGTGAGTTCGGGTCAGCCTGAACTACCAAGTGAGACCCTGTCTCAAAAAAAATAAATAAATAAAAAATAAAAGACAAACAATAAAAACTGAAAGAGTGAAAAGAAGAAAGTAATAAGGATAGTTGTGGTGGACCAATATAGAAAAACTGACAATATACAAGTAAATAAGCAAAATGATAATCAAATCTATTAATGAACATATACCGTATATAATAGGCTACAGTAGATGGTTTTTCTTAGTGTGGTCTTAAAAAGAACTTTCTTAGGGCTGGAGATTTAGCTCAGTGGTTCTGGCGCCTGCCTAGAAAGTGCAGGGTCCTGAGTTCGATCCCAGTAACCACGTACAATGCTGGGCATGGTGACTCACGCCCATCAGCAATCAATACCACATACCACAGTGCCGGGCATGGTGGCTCACGCCTGTAATCCCAGCACTTGGGAGGCAGAGACAGGAGGACTGCTGAGTTCGAAGCTTGTCTGGGCTACATAGTGAGTTCAGGGACAGCCTGAACTGCAAAACAAGACCTGTCTCAAAAAAATAAAATAACTTTCTGAGAGCCAAAAGGTTAAAAGAAACAACTATTCCAATAACAAACAGCATGTACCAAGGCTCTGAGGGTCGAGATTCTGGAATTGCACTGTATTCTGGCTGGAGTATAACGGCTACCATGAAGAGTTGGGGTTTCATCTAGAGTTACAGTTAGGAAGAGGCTAACGAAGGGGAGGTAGGATCTAATTTATGTCTTTAAACATCAGTCTGTGCGCTAAGACAAACACAGACTAGTGAAGCCCACGTGCTTTATAAACTAGTTTCTCTTTTAATAGTTACTATTATCTTTCAGATTGAATTGAATTTTTCTTTTGTATTTAGCAATTTTACTCTATCATTTTGATTTAAATGTTGGATAGAAAGAATGAAAGAAGGACAGTTCTCAGAGAAATGGGTTAGACTTCCCTGATCATGTTATTTTATTCTTCAACCTCTAGAGCAAATTACTCAAACACTCTTGTCTACAGAATGGAGCTTGGTTGCTAATACAATGTAGCCTCTGCTGGGAGACAGAAGCTTCTGGAGGGACCTTTAAGAGCAAAGACAAGCAGGAAGTTATTCTGATCAGCCCACCCCACCCGAGGGTCCCTGCAGAATCTGTGAGTAAGGAAGGGTAGAGGGCTGGGTACACACTCCAAAGCCAAGTGCCTTCTTGGGTCTTCTCCACACAGCTCAGAAATAAAATGCTGAGGTTAGCAGAAAAGATGAAAAGGCATTTTCTCATCTCTTTTCCTCCACACATCATGTCCCCAAGCTCATGAAAAGGAAGACAGCTCAGCCTGCAAAGCTGAAGCGGAAAATACTCGTTAGTCCTGCAGCCGAGATATCCCCGAGCCACCTGATTATCTCACGCCTCCCTCTGCAAACAGCCTCAGCTCGTCTGATCACTCACTGCTTGGAACAGTGATCAAGGCCGCACCCCACGGGGTTGCCTGATTAAAGAAAAAGTAAACGTTGGCGAGCAGAGGGAAACTCTGTGCACTCACACCAACAGTATCTGCAGTGGAAATCAGCGCTCAGCAAACCTGGGCTGGAGAAATACCACATGACCAGCGAGAGGCATCAGAAGAAAAGCTCAGCTGAGTGTTTCCGTCGTGGACTGCAGGTGTGCTCTCAGAAACAGGCAGGACGGGGCCACCCTGGGCAACCTCTGCCCGCCTCCCACGGGGGAAAGGCTTTCACCTGAGAAGAACACCTACCCCCCCCCATCTTTAGAACACTAGGTTGTTTTAAATAAACTCAGGTAACACAACACAACACAATACAATACAATACGATAAAGGTAGCGTGACGAAGAGCAATGATGGGGTCTAGTCAAGTTCTAAGCAAGAAAATAAAAAACACACCCGTCAGAGAGAATGAACTCTACAGGCTCATTGGCACCCCACGTCACGTCCTTGGCCAGGAAAACGGCCGTCTCCGGAGGCACCGCCAGGCTGTTCCTTTCCTCGAATCTATCGTTCCCCAAAGGTTCTTCACTCCACACGCACTGAGCCCCGGCCAAAGTACAGCTACAGGCGGGGCGTTCAGGTGAAACCCCAAACTAGGAGGAGACTGTCCCCTTTCCGAAGCTGACAGCCACCCCTTCCTGCTGGGCAGAGGAGGACGTGCCAGGTGAGGCTGTCCGTGTGCCACTGTAGGTAAGGTGCACAGAGAGCTGGGCACCAAGTTGAGGTCGGCAAGAGAACAGAGAGGTGCGCGGAGGACCCGGCCGGGACGCCTCTCAGGCCGGAAGTGTGGAAGCGGTAGATTTCTGGTACCTTAATCACTCTCTACACAGGTATAAACAGATGATTTGAATTCTATTCTCTAGAGCAGAAAAAGATTCAAAGTAACAATTCAACTGAAGTATTACGTGGTTCCAAGAAGTGTTCCATATTTATGGCACACATTTGCGATCTCACTATGTTTTTACTGTGATGTTAATGGAGGGTGGGATACATTTTGGATTTTTGGAGGTGGGGTATTTTGTTTTGTTAGTTTTGGTCGTTCGGTTGTTTCTTTTTGGATTGGCTGGTGGGACACATAACGAGTAGTACACTGCATGGAAAAAGAAAACCAGCAAACTAAAATAGGCCAGTCATGGTGCCACATGCCTGTAATCCCATCACCGTGGGAGGCTGAGGCAGGAGGGTGACCAGTTCCAGCCCAGCCTGGACAATTTTACAACATAGTGAGATCCTATCTCAAAATTTAACAAACAAACAAACACATGTGCTGGGAATCTTTCTCAGAGCAAAGGCTCTCTGAAAATTAGCCCAGGCCATGAATGAGAGTTCAGGACCCACACAGTTGTTGACACCTAACTTCTCCTAAGGCCGGGCTGGTTTCCTGAAGTGATGACCTAGCAAGTTCCTGACAGTGGACCGGGAAAGTGCTCACATCCAAGACAGGAAGTGATCACTGAGAACGTGCCGTGCAGACTGGGAAAGTGACACTGGAAGGGGGCAAGGGCCATTTGGCAAAGGCCAAGTTTCCAGCACCACCAAAATAAAATAAAATAAAAATCACTTTAATAAGAATAACTTTTTTTGATATTAGGGATCAAATCCAGGGTCACTGTCAAGCATGGTTGTATATGCCTATAATCCCAGCATTTGGGAGACAGAGGCCGGAGGATCACCACAAGTACAAGGCTAGCCTGGGCTACATAGTGAGTTGAGGGCTAGCCTCAACTACATCCTGAGGCCCTGTCTTAGATGACAAAGAAGCAGGAGAGGAGGAGAAGCAGGAGGGGGAGGAGAGGGAGGACAGGAGCAGGAAGAGGAAGAGGAGGAAGAAGAAGAGGAAGGGAAAGAAGAGCAAAAGGAAGAAGGGGAAGAAGAGGAAGAGGAGGAGGAAGAAGAGGAAGAGGAAGAAAAAGAAGAAGATGATGATGATGAAAACAAATGCAGAAACATTTTACTATTGAGCTACATTCCTAGCCCTTTTAATTTTGATTTTACTAAATTGCCCTGCCTGGTCTCAAACTTGTGATCCTCCTTCCTGAGCCTCCTGAGTAGTAGCTAGGATTATAGTCATGCACCATCATGATTGGTTTAAACTATGTTTTCAGCTGACAAAATAGTTATCGTGCAAAGTGTGATTTTTAAACACATATGCATTGTGAACTGATTACATAAAAAACACTTTTTCAGTCCAGAGGTTTTAACAACAGCGTCACAGATTGAGGAAGTTTTATCTGTTTGGCTTCAGGAATCCTTTTTCTTTCTGTGTAATCTCTCACAATTATAGTAAAATGGCAGCGGACCACCTTTCGATGAATCATCTGTCCTCCTAAACATCTGTTTACCAGAAGTAATTCCGGCCTAAGTCTCACTTACTTAGAGGCCTTGTTCATTACAAAAGTTCTTTAAACCTCAACCAAAGCCTCAGACAGGGCCACAGCTCCCCGCCAGGAAGTGTCTTTTCACAGGGAGGAGACTCTCTCAAGAGAGAGGGTTACTCTTCTTTTGTTCTAGGAACAACAAATCTTTTGGCCGTGGAGGATGAGAGCTCAGAAAATTAGCCCAGGCCTTGAATGCGAGTTCAGGACCCCACACAATTGTTGTTGACACCTAACCTCTCCTAAGACTGGGTAAACTGAGGCTGGTTTCCTGAAGTGATGCCCTAGCAGGTTCCTGAATGTCCTGGGAAAGTGTTCACATCCAAGACAGGAAGCGATCACTGAGAACTATGCAGACTGGGGAAGTGGCACTGGAAGGGGGCAAGGCCAATACCTCCTTTGCATTTTCTACTCTGCCCACTGTGCCATCTTTATTCCTGCCGCCCCCCTCCAGAGGCAAGTGTTTTGTCTCTGAGTTGCCTGGGTGCGTCTGAGCTAGGTAAACCAGCATAATATTCCTCTCTCTTATATAAAGTATAAGCTACAGAGGATGAAAGATGCGTATCTAGCACCTTCCATCAATATCTTGGCTTTGTAGAAGCATTTATTGATAATATGTTAAATTTTAATACACTAATTCTTGGGTAAATCTGAATATACCACCTCCAATTCCTGCTTTAATTATTCTCTCTCTCTCTGTCTCTGTCTCTGTCTCTGTCTCTGTCTCTGTCTTCTCTGTCTCTGTCTCTCTCTCTCTCTCTCTGTCCTGAGAATTGATCCCAGGGCCTTCACACTGAGCATCTTACCTTTCTTATTTTCATTTTAAGGTAGCATCTCGCCAAGTCACTAAGATGCCCAGGCTGGGCTTGAATTTATAATCTCCTGCCTCATCCTCCCACAGTGCTGGGATTACACCCATATACCACACTTAGTTTCTCTTTCTTAAATGTCAATCAGACATTTGTCCTCATGACTCCCCTGAAGGAGGAAACAAACTTGCGACACCTTCTATTCATGTAAAGCTCTGGCTTGTCTCTTGATACTCTCTGTAACTGACCCCTCCCTTTTCCTCACTTAGCTTAGTAAACCTGATAGTTTATTGCAGAACTGGGTGTCACAGCTTTCGTTACATTCAAGGTTTGGTGCCTCTGAACACTTAGCTCCCTAGGCCTTTGCTTTCAAAGAGCTTGCTACACCTCTCTTCTATAGGTGGAACTATGTACATTGTTCTAGCTGACGAGATGTACAAGCTTGTAACCAATGGAATTGCTGGGCTCAACCAATGAGATCATACTAAATGTAACTCTACCCCTTGACTTCAGGAATGTTCTGTAACAAGGGTATAAATAGCCTGGCTTCAGTAGCGCCCCACCAGCCTCTTTGCAGAGAAGTCCCAAGCTGGTGCCCAAGCATTATAACAAAGCTGCACACTTTGCCTCCAAAACTCCTTAGCATGTCTTCTATTCTCCTGCATTGCCTGTGCCAAGCTTTAAGCTGTAACACTTGAGCTGCAACACTAGAGCTACACACACTAGCAGACATTGGGCAGCTTTAAGATCACACCTGTTCATAACAGAATTACCAGTGACCTTCCTTTTACTGGCTCCCATGATCTATTCTCAACTCTTGAAATTTGACATAGAAGATCATCCCTACCCCTTCATCTCCTTGTCTTTGCCTTTGCCCTTCCCAGCCTTCATCTGTTTACAACATGCAAAAAGATCCTATTCAAACACAAGTCAGAAAGTCAGATCATGCTATCACTATGATCAAAACTCTACAAGACCCCATGATTTGTTCAGAAATTAAGTCAAAGTTTTTATACTGCCCAATAAGGACCCACCTGAATGATCTGCACCTTGCCTCTTTCTTCTCTCACTCCATATAACTTACCTCAGTCAATATGACTTCCCTCAATCCTGATTCCATCCCGGATATACTGACCTCCTTATCATCTCCAGAATATTCTAGTATTCTCCTGCTCTCAATACCAGATTCTAGCTCTTACTGCTATCTGGAAACATATAACCTTCTCAGTAAGACACACTCTGACTATACTACTTAATACTCTAACACCTTTTACCTCATACTCCCATACTTCCTCTATCTTGCTCTACTTCTTCTTTGTCTTAAAGCTGTTATCATCATACAACATATCATACACTTATTTACTTATTGTTTCTTCTTCTACCAGTTAGTTAAAACTTTGTGAAACTACAGGTCTTTTTTCATTAATGTATCTAGAGTTCCCAGAATCATGCTTTCACCTATAAGCCAGATGAATGAATACACATGTCCAGAAACCTGCCCAATTACAGAGCAATAGGGAGTTGTATATTTCATATGGCTCTAAACCAGGACAGACAAGTCAATATGAACTTGACTATTAATTAAAGAAGTTCCAGTATTAAGATCCCATTTTCTCCCTCATGCTCCCATGTAGATCTTCTTTCTTACCTTGCTCATGTAAATAATTGTCCAGTGAAGGATTTCACTCGTATTTATGGGTCCTTCTTTGCAGAACTGGTAAGAAATGGGAGAACAAGGCTATGAACTATCACCTACCCTTCTAAGTAGATCTTTTAATTTTCATTCTTCTATAATTTTTGAACTCTAACTCTGTCCGGGAATGGGAAATATGTTGTAAGGTAGAAAAAGACCCTTGATCTTGAAAAAGACCCCTAAAGATGAACTTCTAGTGCAATTGCAAATGTTCTTTCTCAGTCCTTGCCAGATCTGCTACCAAATGGCCAGTTGAAAGATTTATTTCTTCTGCTGGAAGACACATTTCAGACCTTGCCTACTCAAAGTGCAAACCCCAACTCGAGCATCAACTTGGGTGATTACTGAAAAGAAGGATCTCAGGCTTCATCCTGGTGCTTCCTCCCTTACAAACTGCTTATCAGTGATTCTTATAAACAGGTAATTCTTATAAACAGAACTTTCTGCAATATACTTCCTTGAAACTCTCCACCAAATCGTTGCTTTAGAGTCACTTAGATTACGAGAAGGAAAACTCAATGCGTAGGAAGGATTAACTTTATAATTTCCTTTGCTACAGAACAAAGCATATTATGGATAATATTAGGCAACGTGGAAAAAGAGTCTAGAGCATATAAAAATTCCTAAAACACAGGCTGACCTGAAATGCATGATGATCATTTGCAAGCACTTTGAGTAGTCATAACATTCAAAAGACAACTCTTAAAATCAGCTATATATGTGTAAGAGGAGATTCTAAAGTCAGACTTGGTTGTTTCTACGCTTTTCTCTATACCACTAGCTGTGTTTCCTATGCCTAATTGCTTGATCTCTCTTGAGTTTCTTCTTTTTTGTAGTAGGAATAATAATAAAAGCTTTGAGGCTTAAATGAGGAAATGAATACAGCACCAAGTATACAATACACATTCAATAAATCCTATTTCCATCAACACTTACTTTATCCAATGAGCTTTTTTTTTTTTTTTTTTTTTGAGACAGGGTCTCGCTCTGTAGTTCAGGCTGGCCCTCAGCTCACTATGTAGCCCAGGCAAGCCTCAAACTCAGCAATCCTCCTGCCTCTGCCTCCCGAGTGCTGGGATGACAGGCATGAGCCACCACGCCCTACACCCAGTGAGCTTTTTAGTAATAGGATATAAGACTAGAGACAACTGGGATGGTATATGAAGTCACCCTACAGCAGCAGGCCAGGCAAGACCTTTGAGAGGAGAGAACATTTACACAGAACCAGCCTCACATGCCGAGTGACAACGTCAAGGAGGGAAAAGGAAGAGAAGTTCAGCTGAGTAAGGATCACACGCAGCTTCAGAAACCGGGCAGGGGGAGGCAGGTGAGACTTGTTCATATTCATAATCAGTTGAAACTACTCAACTCTTTGAGACAAGGGAGCAATTTAACAGAAGTGTTGGTGGGGCTTCCCTGGAGAAAAGTCTGGGAAAAGTCCACAAGATCTAGAAAGATGAGTCTACCACGCTGTCAGTTCCAGGGATCATCAGTCTAAGTGCGACTTGAGGTCTACTGTCAAACTGGAAGAATTCTCCTCCCTTCGCTCCTACCCTCAGTTTTGCTTCTGGACACTTCCTGGTGTTTCAGTTCTGGAGCCGCTCTTGTACCAGCCTCTACTGCAGACTTTTCTTTTTTTTTTTTTTTTAGGTGTGGTTTTTTTTTTTGGTGGTACCAGGGATCGAACTCGGGCCTTTGTGCTTCCAAGGTAGGTACAGTACCACTTGAGCTAAATCCCTGGCCCCATAGACTTCTTTCTGTCCCCTGCATTCCAGGCTCCTCTGGCCTCTCAAGAAGCAAACAGCCCTGGGACAGAGAGCACCCCTCTGTGCCCCAGGGAATTGTCATGGGTTGTACTCTTTTCTCTTTAGTCATGCTTATTTGAGACTAAATTCTGCTTTGTAATCCTAGCACCTGTTATAAACACCCCCCCCTGGGGTGGATACTCACTCAGTAAATATTATTTTGAATGAAAAATGTAATATTATTGTTTCCTGTTCCTTTCTTTAATGCAATGATGTGTATCCAACTCAGCTTCTGCAAGCCAGTGGGGAACTGGAAACCCTAGCCCCAGGGTTTTTCCAAAACACTGATTTTTTTTAAATGATAATTTCCTGAAAGAGAAGAATCTCGATTTAGAATGCATTTTACTACAAAATAGAGTTTGTTTAATGGACATCATTTTTGTTTACTTGCTTATTTGTTTTACTTTAGCCCAAGATTATTACCAAGGAAACCACAAAAGAATGTATATACTTCCAGTGTGCTGGGCCTATTTCGCTTAGTTTTTGGTCTGTGTAGTGCATTGTGGTGCTTCTCATCTTGCGGAAGGGAAACTAAAGTACCGGAAGAGCGGGCCGCACAGTGAGTCAGGGAGCAGACGAGCTTCCTGTGAGCGAGGCACTGCGAGGGGTCTGAGGCAGCCGCAGCCCTGACATCACCAGCACCTTCCCACACTCCCCTGGGCACAGCCTCCCGGGCGGGCGGGCGCAGCGTCAACCCTCCCCCCATCCTGCCAGCTGAGTGTGCGCGCTTGGCCAGCTCCAAAGGGCACAGCTCAACCCCCGCCACGCTGACAAAACTTCTCAGGCCGCCGCAACCTCCCGAACAGCTACTCACCTCCGCGCCGTCGCCCTCTCTGCCTCTCCGACCGCATCACCCACCCATGTCCTGCCATCCTGCTCCTTGAGGCAAACGCAGAACTTCGAGTTGACTCAGGACCCAATCCCTCCATCTCCCCCACTAAAGGGTCCTCCAAAGGACTAGTAGCTACTTTGATCCACACTTGTCACTAGCGGGGCGTTACCATCAAGGAAGAAAGGCCTTAGTTAGGGGGAGTCAAAATGAGTCCTGTGCACTTAACCTAAGGCTCAGCCCCCAGCCTCGGGGCTGCCGTTCGCGCGTCAAAATGAGTCCTGTGCACTTAACCTAAGGCTCAGCCCCCAGCCTCGGGGCTGCCGTTCGCGCGCTCTCCCGTCACCTCCCAAGGCTTGGAACAGCCGCGGAACTCCCCAGTCCGCCCCGGTCCCGCCGCCTCTCCCGGGCCTCTCCTGCCGGGGGACCCCTTCACACGGCCCTGCCCCAGGGCCTCCGACCCGGCGTGCACAGAGCCAAGCCCGTGACATCAATTCCCAAACTGGTTGACCTCGTTAGTCACAGAAACTCAGGATTTCTAGAATTAAATGCGCATTCTCCCCTCGTAGTTAGCTGTCCGCCAGCGCTTCCTCACTCTGGCGAAAGGCTGGACCCAAGTCGCGGAGGATTGCGTCACGACCCCCCCCAGTCTCAGGAAATGACATTGCTTTCTTTCTGTCTCTTTCGTGTAAGGCGATTCGTGTAGCTTTGTTCCTCCTGAGAGCAAGGAGTGGCCGTGGGGGGCTGGCGTGGGGGGAGAGCGTCTGCAGCCGCCGGGTGAACCTCGGTTTAAGTTCCCTTCGGCGTCTGTGTCCCTCTGCCCCTGAAGCAGAGACTCCAAGGGAAGGAAAAAGAGAGGGAAAAGCCTTCAGCTGCCAGACTGGGACCCGAGGGAGGGAGGGCTGAAAAAGGGGAGGAAGAAGGACTCAAAATGTGGCTGAGGAAGAAAAGAGAAAATAGGAGAGAAAACGGAACATCCAGTCTTGGCCTAACAGAATTACGCTGCAGGAGCCTAATTGGTGGGGAGTAACGTAAACAGTGAGGAGACTGTTACTGGCCCAGAGGCAGGGAGGAAGGGAGAGGGAAGGGAGGTGTAAGGAAAGACAACGAGGGGTAGACGTGACAAAAACACGTGCATGCAGTGAAACCCAATATCTAATAAAATGGTCATGAGCAAAATATATTTAAAACCTAGTTAATCAAGATCAAAAGGTTTATAAGAACAAAGAATAATAACTTTTACTAGGATCTTCATCACTCTCTTCTCTTTCCCTCTTTACCACCCTTTGTGCAGATCGCAGCCGCACTGCCCCTCACTTCAGAGCAGCAACAAAGTTACCGCTTAAGCGTTTCTCACCGAACCCCCAGCCCCCCGGCGCCGTGTCTTGCAGGGAGCGTCTCCAGCACCCACCCAACCTCCCACCCCGGACTCTGGGCGTCAGTCCAGGCTGCGTCCTGCGCGGCTCCTGTCAGGCTCCTCCACGTCCCGACTTCTTCCCGAGTCGGGCCTGTAGCAGCCCTTCCCCGTGACGACGCTGAAGAGAAATGTTAGGGTGGAAATAATAACACCAACCTTGAAAAGCTGACACTCGGTCGAGTGGGACTAGTTCTCTCGCTAAGCCTTCTCCAGCTCTGTGAGCTCGGGCGTGTGAAGGAACCTAGTGCAGGCATCAGTTTCTTCATCTGTAAAATGAGGTAAGAAATAGATACCTCATAAGGCTGGCTTGATGATAAAAGGAAACAGATGTATAAAGTGATAGAAGAAAGTGTGCACAAAAGGCTGGCCAGATCAATAGCAGTAACCATAGCCTCTTTCTTGCTTTCATATCCTTTGATTTCAAATGTCCAGCTTGTCTTGCTTAAATGGTTATTTCACCATGTGTTTCTGATTATGAATGTGTCCTCCTCCTCCTCCTAAAATTTTCACTGATTCCTACGGCTGATGTCAAGTTCCCTTAGATGACTACCAAGTTTCTCTGTGACCTTCCCTGTCTTGTCTCTATATTTTCTTCACCTCGAATCATCATGATGTCAACTTCCATTTCAATAGTGGTCATTTCTTTGCATCTCCATGAATAGCCAATGCACTGTCTCACTTCACTGTCCTCCCATGTTTTCTTCTTTCTTATGTCTTTACCGAAATTCTTTCCTCTGAGAAGCCAGCACTGAATTCCTTTAGTGGATATTCCTCTATACTAGCAGGATCTCACTACAGTTTGTCTGTAACCGTGCCATTCACCCCCAATTTATAGAGTAATCCTGGAAGTCAAGGAGTCTCTCGGAGTCTGATTCACATTTGCACATTCCCAACCTGTACCAGTTGAAGCAGAAGGATTAGCAAAACAATGAAGGAAGTGTCCACTGTCTTACGTTGAAATTTTCACATTTAGTCATACAGTGATACAAATTTCAATTTATAAATCCAAAAATGTACAAAATATAACTTTTCATTTTGCCATCGCTCATCTTTTCCTTTCATGTCTCCATTTCTGTGGTGGAGGGAAGAAATTTAGTTCCAATGGAATTCAAGGTTTTCTCAGGTAATTCAGTTTTTTCCCCACCCTTCCATCCGTTGCATCTGAGCATCTTGGGGCTGTGGTGCATAGAAGCCCTGGTAAGGACAGTAGGGAACCTCTGGCCTTCGGCACTCACGGGGACCTACACCATCGGCGGGGACACTCCCCGCCTTATGTGGTTTCTGATTCCTGGGCCACATAGGAAGCTCTTCGACATCTTACTACTTAAATTCCACTCACAGCCCTCTCTTCCACCACTTCTACCCTTCGCAGAACTGCCATCATACTGTTTCCAAGGAGACCCAGAACACAATGAGCCCCTGCTCTCTGATCCTCAGATATATGCCGGGTTTGTATTTTGTGTTCCTCCCTTCCCCAGACTGAGCCTGAAGGAGAGCATGGAGAAGGACCCTCCTCAGGAACACGCACCTATGCACCTCACTGCTTGCCACGCTATTCTAGGAGAGAGCACACCTCTTCCATGAGGTAGAACAGTTTTTTGGACTGGGGTAAGAATGATCCTCTACCTGTGTTCGTTTGTTTGTTTGTTTGTTTATTCATTTTTACATTTTTGAGACAGGGTCTCATTTTGTAGTTCAGGCTGGCCCTGAATTCACTATGTAGCCCAGGCAAGCCTTGAACTCACAGCAATCCTCCTGCCTCTGCCTCCTGAGTGCTGGGATTACAGCTGTGAGCCACCACGCCCGGCCTCTACCTGAGTTTTGACTAATGCTATACCTTTCCAAGTCTGCCATATATGTCTTTAACTTGATTACCTGAAGGCTTTAAGACTTAACACTACTAATATTTCAAAAGATACATTCTTATAACTCCAAATACAATTTTGATGAGTGCAAGAATATGATTTTTCCTCATTAGTTGACCGAGTATTCATTGACTGTTATTAGGATCAACTGTTCTGGCCACCCCTGGAGAGAATTTTTTTTTTTTTTTCCCCAGAGCTGAGAGGCAGATGGAATTGTATCTGAGTGTTTCCCCGGTAGCCCTGCTCTAAGACATAAGCACAGCGAGTCCTTGCTGACTGTGCCACAGCAAGATGTTTCCTGAACTAACAGAAATGAGGAGAGGAGCATAGTAATTCATTTAGAACTGAATATCCCATCATGGCTTGCCAGAGCCTTTACGAGATGTCCGATGCTTGGGGGCCCTCCCCCACAAACGTATAAATATTCCTAAGAGTAGAAAAAGTTACTGGGGAATAGGAATGTGAAATAAGAATAGCTCCTGAGAGACAGAGGGGTCCAAATAGGTTGCCCTAGGAAAAATATTAAGAAATGAACAAAACCTACGTGAAGAAAATATGACTTTTCCAAAGGAACGGAATGCAAGCTAAATAAATGCTGAGTCACGCCCTCTTGCTCTTAAAAGGTGGACTTCAATGTAAGCAGTCAAATCTCTTCTGAATTAAATTATAATAAATTCAATGTGACTATTACAAATCTGATAGGATTTGACAGAGATGTTAGGGGAGTGAAGGTGCATTGAGCAAGTTGATTAAAAAGTCTACAGAAAGACTACACAAAAAATTCCTAGTGTTACTGTTATTAAAATAGCATGATTTGTCTAATAACAAGAGATCAAAAGAACAAAAGAACCAGACCAATTATAAAGGGAAAACTTAGTCTAAGAGCTGTTATTTCAAGTGAATGAAAAATTAAGATGGGGGTGCTATATCAGTTATCCAAGTTGAAAAAATTTGCTATCATTTTATACTTCATAAAAGTTTATGTTACAGACATTATGAACCTAAAGTGCAATAAAGACTTTATATTAGAAAAAATAACCATAGGATTAGGTCAGTCTAAAAGTGATGAGAAACTATAAAGGAAAAAAATAGATTTCCTTTGAAAACTTAAACAGCTAGATGGAAAAAGTTAACAGACAGATGACACACCAGTAGAAAACATTTTAATGTATACCAATTAGTTATATTAATGCCATGCACAAATCTGCCATAAACTACTAAAGACAATAGTATAATTTTTAAAAGAGCAGATTAGACAATTCACTAAAGAACTGCAAATGCCAGTAAAGATAAAAATGGAATTTGCAACATTTCCTATTTCCCAAAAATGCAAATTTTGAGACCATATATGCCTGTTGGAAAATTGTTTATAAATAATTATATTGAATAATGCTTACATTATAGAGAAAATGCACCTTTATAGGGAATAGTTGGAAGTATAAAATTGTGTAATATTTTTGAAAAAATTTTGACAATACATATTGAAGGTTACAAATAGTTCAGGCATATTCCCATCTAATTCTTTTAACAGAAACGTGTAGACGTATTTGAGAAAATAATCACTAGTTTTTTGGGGGGAGGTACTAGGGACCTAACTCATGACCTTACACTTGTCAGGCAGGCACCAAAACCACTGAACCAAATCCTGGCAAAGAGGAGAGAGAAAAATAATGTGATTGTAAGAAGGAAAAAAATGGAAACAAAGCTTATGTATACAGAGGTTAGGGACTGAAGGGAGGGCAGGACAATGAAAAAAATAAGAATGGAGGTGTATCACATACAGGTACAAATTCCCAATGAGGACTGTATTCATAAGGCATTTCTAAAATGTACCAATAAACTCAAATGCACTAAAAGAAAATATCCCTGGTCTTCATTGCAGCATTTTTAAAAGAGCAAAACTTTGAGAACAACCTAAATATACCTCGGTAGAGAAATGACAACAGATTCGTGATGTTGTGTGGCCACCGCCACTGAGTGGGGAGGTTCTATATGCACCGAGGGGAAGAGGTGTCTACATTTCTTGTGCAACTGTTCATTCAGCACATTTAATCTGAGCACCAGAACACAAGAGGACAGTAGACATGGGTCTGTTTGGAGAAATAGGACAAGTAGAAAAACAGGAGCCTAGGAAATAATTACAGCAGGTGCTGTGAGGGAAACAGAAAAAGACAGTAGGCGTCCTCCTTGATTCATCTCTTCCCCATGTATGTACCCAGCACCCAAAGGGCAGACCTGAAAACCCTAGTACCAAAATATACATAAAATGTTTCCATTTCCCTTCAGCTCCTCTTCTGCGCTGCTTTTGAGTAGTTTCCCTCAGTCCTAACAATAAGATCTAAATTCTTCAACCCGGTTTTATGAAGCCCTCCCTTGACCGGGCCCTGCTTCCTCCTCTAACACCATCTCTTTGAGGTTCCCTGATTCCAGCCACACCGTTCTCCGTTCTATTCTTAACCATGTGCCAAACTCCCTTCTGTTTTAGGATAACTGGTTTTCAACAAGACGGGGAGAAGAAGCCACGCCCGGGGGGGGGGGGTCTGGAAAAGAATGAAAGGTATGTTTGGTTGTCACAAGGAGTAGAGGACCTGCAGCGAGGAAGGCTAAGGATACTGGCACGTGCTTTGCAGTCTCCCACAATCAATGCATTATTTTACCCAAAATACGAAAAGCAGACCTATGAAAAGCTGCTTCCTCCATTGAAGGTGTTCTTTGGCTCAGTGATGGCACTATTTATTTATATTTATTTTTCAGAACTGGAGGTAGAACCTAGCCCTCATGCATGCGAGGCAAGAATTGTCCACCTTCAACCCTGCACTGTCACTGTATATGGTAGCTCTTCAGAGATGCCTCCCTCTGATACAGGTATCTGTTCTCTCTTTTTATTTCATATTCTCTTTTTTTTTTTTTTTTTTTTTTTTTTTTTTTTTTTTTTTTTTTTTTTTTTTTTTTTTTTTTTTTTTTTTTTTTTTTTTGCTTTTTTTGGAGACAGGGTCTCGCTTTGTAGTTCAGGCTGGCCCTGAGCTCACTATGGAGCCCAGACAAGCCTCGAACTCAGCAATCCTCCCGTCTCTGCCTCCCGAGTGCTGGGATTACAGGCGTGAGCCACCACGTCCGGCACTGTGGTATGCGGTGTTGATTGTTGGTGGGCGTGTCTCCACGCCCAGCATTATATGTGATTACCGGGGATCGAACTCAGGACCTTGCGCTTGCGAGGCAGGTGCCGGAACCACTGAGCTAACCCTCCGGCCCACTTTCATATTCTCTTTTAATTCTAGTAATTTCTTAATGTATGCACCTATTTGCTTATTTATTTTTTTCACTCATTCCAATTGGGATGTAAATTTAGAGACTAATGAATATGTCCTGTTTTGTTCATCGTTTTGTCCTCCAAACAATATTTAGCTCCTAATAAATATTCAATAAATATTTGTTGAATAAATATTTGTTGAAAAATAATGGCATTATAAAAGGCCAGCACGATCAGGAAAAAATGTTTGGGTTAATATTCATCAGACTAGATAAGCCTAGTCTTGAAACCTACTTCAGCTACTCTAAGATCGTGAGAAAGTTACTTAACTTCTCTGAACTTCCATAAGTTTTCTCACTTACAAAATGGAGTCAGTTATAGATGGCTTGGGAGTTGGTTTGAGCATTAGTAAGCACAGATGTGAGCTCTGTAAGCCACACCTGTTAACGCTGTTCAGATACTTCATAATTTCACTTGGGGCAAGTCTTGTGATTAATGTCCCATGAACTTGAAGTAAAAGGTTCACACTTGTACCTATCTAGTGGGTCATGAATGTAAACTTGGCAGAGAAAGCATGTGCCGCTCGCTTTTCCTTCCAAAGTAACTCTAGCTGCCTGGTCACCATGCCCCGCTGATCTCAGTCCCTTGGAGAACAAGACAACCTTCCAGATCCTTTCAGAATGCAGGCCTCTCCACACTGCCCGGTGCCCTAGTCACTCCAGGGACCCCAGAGACGGAGCGCTAGAGGAAGCTGAAGCTCTCTCCATGCCCTGCACCCGTTCTTCTCTTTGCCCCTCCCAGACCCCTGACAGGGCCTCTAGAATTTCTTAGAAGCCCAAACACAGCCACCCCAATGATGCAAAGAGGATGCTGAGGTTGAGCCGAGCCTTCCCCTGCAGCTCACACTTTAGCGTTCTGTTTGACACCCTCTGTCTCTTCTCACCATCTGGTCAAGGCTGTTGTCTTTTCTCCATGAAGCTCGGTGAGGACAGAAAACAGATTTCATTTACTGGAATTGCAAGGGTCTTTATTCAACAGACTTCTGGAACCTCCAGGGTCTTCATTCTATAGCCCTAAGAAGCTCTAGAATCCTACTTCATTTATTCAAGGTCAGGGAGGAGCCCTTTTGATCTTGAGTCACCCATTCACTCTCCGGAAAGTAGAAATCTCCCTTCCAGAAAATGGATGCCAAGTTCCCCTCCACAGACTGCAAGAGGTGCACATGTGCTTTTAGGATGAAACCTGTGGAGATTCCTGCATCTCAGCGGCCTCTGAGATGAGGGCTAAGACCTTTGCCCAGAGAAACATTCCAGATGCCAGACACACTGATGTGACTTTCTAGTCTCCTTTGCAGAGGCTTTTGTCTTGCACACAATATCTGACATATGTGGACACCTTAAAACGTTGATACTACCGGGGTGCCTTTTACTTAAACTCACATCGTCTTTGAAGTGGTTCACCCACAGAAAACTGGGGCCGCAGCAATAGAACCCAGAAGTTCCATTCCCTCTGTGGCAAGCCCTGCTGGAGGAGGGGGATTCCCTCAGCAGAGGTGGCCCTGGGTTCCAAGGAGGTTTTAATTGTAACTTCTGGATAACACTGAGTTTAAATGTCACACTGCTCCAGGCAAAGGTTTAAACATTACCCATTAAATGTATCTTAGGAATAAAAAGTAGACATCAAAGTGGTAATCATGCTAGACTATGAATATAATGAGCACAGAATTATTGAATATATTGAACAGACATTTAGAGGTACTCTGACAAGCTAGCTGCTGTAATGTATATTCTGACCCTAAGCTGCATTTCTTTTCTTATTACAAACAGGATGCCTTTGTGGGCAGAGGGGTAATGGAGGCCTTCAGATGGAGGGCGGGCTGGAGGGAAGAAGGGGGTAGAGAGAAAGGGAAATGAGAAACTAAAGAAAAAAAAAAACCTAAGAACAACTTTTGGCTCTGAAGCACTATGATTTCTGGCTATAGAGACACGATCTTGGTCACTTTTCTACTGGTATAATAGACTACCACAAACTGGATCATTAGAAAAAGCTTAGAAAAAAAGTTTATTTAGTTCATAGTGCTAGAGGCTGGGGAGTCCAAGGCCCATAACTTTGCTGTGTTTCTGTTGTTTTCATGTATAACAAGTGGACAGAAACCTACATCTTAGGGTTGTGGCAAAATGTGAACAAGATAGGATTCATACATGAGAGATTTATAAACTCTAAAATACACAAGGATATCAGCCAAGGGTTTTTAGCAGTACAGTGTAGAGGGTTTCCATTAAACCTACTGAAGAACTCGGTAACATGTAATACAGTTTGGGGCAGAAATTAGCCTCCCTTACAGCTCAGTGATACCCTCTCTAGGAAGTTTCAAATGGAGGCCCTGGGGCCACTTATGGAAACCTCGGCTAAGCAGACTTCCGCCTTAGCAGGAAAGGTCCCCGATATTATTTCTGAGATTATTACTGAGCCCTAGGTCTCTGGTGAGTGATTTGGCGACAGGGACAGCTTTGGGTTGATAACACACAACATTCTTCCCTCTTGAGGTATTATAAATAAGTTATGTTCATGCAAAACCCAAACTTCTCTGGCCTCTGTACCTCTGATTAGCTACTGATGAGCTGACCATGTTGAGACAAACTTATCTGTGTCAGAGCAAACTGGGTTTTGACCTCCACCCCAGAAAGTGCCTCCTACTTGACAGCAGTGAAATCCCAACATGATGGATGACACCAAACAATTGCTCAGTCCCAAAATCGGAATCATGATTTTTTTTTTTTTTTGAGACAGGGTCTCACTTTGTAGTTCAGGCTGGCCCTGAGCTCACTCTGTAGCCCAGGCAAGCCTCGAACTCAGCAATCCTCCTGTCTCTGCCTCCTGAGTGCTGGGATGACAGGCGTGAGCCTTCACGCCTGGCAGGAATCATGATTTTTTTATCAATCTGGTTAACTCCGTTGTCTCAGAGATTTCTCCACTTAATAACACGTTGGTCCAAGTGCCCACTGTCTCTTGCCCAAGTTCTACAAGTAACCTCACTGACGTCTCAGCTCAGAGTTTCGATCTGCCACAGTCTGGGCTCCCCACACAGCCGCAGTGTGCTCCACACTGTCAAGCATGTAAGTTCACTCTGCTCTCAGCCCACCAATGACTCCCTGTCACACACACAGTCAAATCCACACTCTTCTCCATAGCTTCGCGGCCCTGTATCGTCCAGGTCCTCACTACCTCTCTGATTTTATTTTCCCCTAGTTTCCCTCTAGCTCAGTGGCCCTAGCTGCACCATCTCAGACAAGACAGACAACCTTTGGGCTTCAGTTCTCTGCTAGCTGTGACCCGCCCTTTATGTCCATGGGCCTATTGTCCCTTGTATCAATCACTCTTCCTCCAGTGCTCAACTGCCTTAATTCCTTAATTTCTCTCCACAGCACTTCATACCACATGACATTAAATATATTTATTTGCTTTTTGTTCTGTTTATGATATATTAATTAAAACCTAACTACATAAGGGATTTTATCATTGTATCCCTAGTAACTAGGACAGTTTTTGGTACACAGTAGGTATTATTGAACAGTGAATTAATTAGTTAAGTAAAGTGTTCGTGCTTACTTCAAATACTAGAACTTTGGGTGGTATGTTTAAGGAGATACTTGTAAATTTGGGGAACGGTAGTATTTCCCAATATTCAAACTTTACATGTAGCTTATTTTATGTGTCTTATGAAGTAATCTCTCTCTATTATGCTAAACTGTAAGTACACTTTGTAATAGTAATGCCTTCAAGGTAATGAAGATGCCCCTCAGTGGGAGGGACCAGAGCCCTGAGAGAGCATCCACTACGAGGCTCTGAGACAGAGCCAGGAAACCTGCTGCCACGTGGACTCATTACAAAAAAAAAAATAAATAAAATAAGACAGTCTCCCTTGCAATTCCCAGAAAACCTAAAGGGAAAAGTAGACTTTCCGCAGAATGTGAGCCTGAGGCCATATCATTCTGTTGAGAAGTGAAAGGAAAGGTAACCACAGCCTCCAAGTGTATGTGGGGGGAGGGCACGTGCCCCGTCTCCCTTCTGAAGATGCACTATCCAGGAGGTGGAGGCCTTTCTCCGCAAGAAGCAGACACTTGGGGACAAGTGAGCAAGTCCTCCCCGAAGTGACACTTTCCTACTTTCCCGGTGAACCTCCACTGAGCTGTCTACAGTGCCAGTGCTGGCTGGTTTCCAGGCAAATCTTAGAGGCCACTCACTACCAGCAGCTATATTACTCCTGAATAGGGCTCTTTTCTAGAATTTCTTCAATCTGCCTCTTGACGATCCAAAACTTAGGAAAGAAATTAAGGAAAATCTTGTCTCTGTTAACAACAGGTTTTATCCAGGTCCTTTTTAAAAAATACCAAAATTAACGTGCGATGTCCATATGGCCTTGGAGAAGGATTAGGGAATGTCTAGCGACTGATCCACTAGAAAGAGCTCCTACTCTGGCTCTGAGAGGCCAGGATTCTCCCTTCGATTTCCCTCTTCTGAAGAGCCACTGTCTTAGATTCGCCCCTCTCACAAAGATGCCCACAGTGGAGTTCTTTTCCTGTTAAGCTGTGGTAAGTCAAAACCTACTTCAGAGAGTACAAAGCCACCACCCTGGGGGGCTAAGAAAAGACATTGGTTTTGTGTGTTTCTAGATTTTCAAAAGAGAAAAAGAAAGAAAACCTCAAACTGCAAAACCAGAAGCCATCTTCTTATGGTGTGTGTTCTGCTTTGGGTTTAGCTTTTCATAAAGGAACAATGGCAGGCCTCGTTTTCAACAAATACTTCAAAAGCTTTTGAGATTTTGACATGCCTTATGTTCTGAGTTGAAGAAAAATACCTCAAGGTTTCTAAAGGAAGTGCTAGTATCCCTTCCCTGCAACCCGTACTTGAAGCATAGTAAGCTACAAGCTTACCGGCTGAAAATTCCAGAGGCACCCTGTGCAGCTCAGGGAGAGGAGGATGCTGGTGGGATAATGACTAGCTGATGGTCATCCCAGGTAGCGCAGCCCGTTCCCACTCCTTCCTGGCTTTAATACTATAGTAAGGAAGGGTTCGATGTCAAAGAAAAGGAAATGGTCTAGTTCCCAGCATGCTCCTGGGAACCGGCACACTTGATGGTTTAAACAAAGTGAGAAAGATTTCATCACGATAACTGGAAATACAGCTCAGTTTTAGGAGGAGCAGATGATACACATTTCATTCTGGAACTTTGGTTTTATGCATTAACATATCCAACAGATATTACCAACTCTATTCTAGATAATAGTTTTGGTTCTAGAATTTCCCTTGACCTTCTTCTAACTCAAAGTAATGCCAGAGATCAAATATATGTTTCTTGTTTTCCAAAGCTATGAATTAGGATACATTACATTTATTTCAGCTGTGGCTTCAAACTCCCAGTAGGTAATCTACTGAAAACTAGATTGCATATAGGCTTTCAGGAGGGTGTATTAACACAAATTTCACTATAAAATGCACACATACCAAGAGCTGAGGGGTCATTCGATCAACAAATACTTACTGAATGCCTCAAACATACCATGCACTGTGTTAAGTGATAAGGATAGGAGGTAAGTGAGCTGTTTTTGTAGCTTTCATTCCAGTGAAAACAACAAATATTTATAAGTGGTAAAAAAGTAATGTAAACACAGGGCCAGAGATTTAGCTCAGTGGTTCTAGTGCCTGCCTAGCAAGTACAAGGTCCCTGGTTTGATCCCTGGTGACCATATACAACAATATTGGGCATTGTGACTCATGCCCACCAGCAGTCAGCACCACATACCACAATGCCAGGCATGCTGGCTCATGCCTATAATCCCAGCACTAGGGAGGCAGAGGCAGGAGGACTGTTGAGTTTGAGGCTTGCCTGGGCTACATAGTGAGCTCAGGGCCAGCCTGAACTACCAACGGAGACCCTGTCTCAAAAAGAAAAAAAAAAGTGCACCAGGCATGGTGGCTCACACCTGTAATCCCAGCACTCGGGAGGCAGAGGCAGGAGGATTGCTGAGTTTGAGGGTTGCCTGGGCTCCATAGTGAGCTCAGGGCCAGCCTGAACTACAAAGTGAGACCCTGTCTCAAAAAAAAAAAGTAATGTAAACACAAATTGTGAAAATTACTAAAGAAGAAAAAAGTAGAGATGAAATAATGAAGAAAAAGGAAGTTCTACTTGGGATGATCTGAAGAGATGTTGTGAAAGCTGTGTACATAGAAAAACCTGGTAGGGTTAGTCAGTACCTGAGAAACGAGGAATAAATTAGTACCAGACAAAGATGAAGGGAAAAGAAAGGTCTACAGTGGTTTTTTTTTTTTTATTGTGTTGGTGGATTTGTGAGAAGCAACTTGAACATGTGCACATCCTGTTGAAATTATTTGACAGAGTAATTTGAGGATTCAGAAAAGAGAATCTCAAAAGTGGCAAAATAGGAGGAAACATGAGTCTAATGGGTGAATGGATATTCTCTGCTTCTGCTGTAACCAGATGCAGATGGAATTAAGGAAGGAAAGTTAACCTGGTGGAAGGAGGGGAGGTGGTTGGTTTGCCATAGAAATATATGTGATATATGGGGCCGGAGGGTTAGCTCAGTGGTTTCGGCGCCTGCCTTGCAAGCACAAGATCCTGAGTTCAATCCCCAGTAACCACATACAATGCTGGGCGTGGAGACTCACGCCCACCAGCAGTCAACCAGCAATCAGCACCACATACCACAGTGCCGGGCGTGGAGGCTCACACCTGTCATCCCAGCACTCGGGAGGCAGAGACAGGAGGATTGCTGAGTTCCAGGCTTGCCTGGGCTACACAGTGAGCTCAGGGCCAGCCTGAACTACAAAGCGAGACCCTGTCTCAAAAAAAAAAAAAAAGAAATATATGTGATATAAATGATAAAAATGACACAAAAAGTGAAGTAAGTGCTGAGAAACTGAAAAGTGTTGGGCAACATTGCACCACAGCTCAAGGTCTGTGATCATTACAGGAAAGCAGTGGGCTTTTTGTCATTGTTACTGTTTACCTTTTTTTTTTTTTTTTTTTGAGACAGGGTCTCGCTTTGTAGTTCGGGCTGGCTCTGAGCTCACTATGTAGCCCAGGCAAACTTCAAACTCAGCAATCCTCCTGTCTCTGCCTCCCGAGTGCTGGGATTACAGGCGGGAGCCACCACGCCTGGCACTGTGGGATGTGGTATTGATTACTGGTGGGTGTGAATCACCACGTCCAGCATTGTATGTGGTTTCCGGGGATCGAACTCAGGACCTTGCGCTTGCAAGGCAGACGCTGGAACCACTGAGCTAACCCTCCGGCCCAGCTATTATTTACTTTTTGCAGTAGTGGGGGTCGAACCTAGGGCCTTCACCTAGAGCTGCACCCCTTAGTAAGTTCCCTAACTCGTCAAGGGTGTGCTTGAACTCAGTCTTTCCACCTCAGCCGCCTAAAGTGCTTGAACTACAAGCATGTGTCACTGTGCTCAACTAGCAGTGGTTTTTAAGTAGGGGTAATTTGTTCTCCCCTCAGTCCCAGGGACACGTGTGGAGATAGCACTGTGTAGAAGATTCGACTGGTATCTCATGAGCAGAGGGCAGAGACGCTAAATGTAACACAGTGCCCTTAAGAGCCCTCCTTGCAAACAGTTACCTAGGTCAGAATGCCAACAGAACCAAGACCGAGAAATCTTGAGGGAAAGGGATGTCAAATTTATGTACAAAGCATCTCTCCAAATTTGATCCCTGGTACTGGGAGTGGGGGAGGGGGGTGGAGCTCTCTACATAAGAAGTGATCTCCCATGAAAGCAGAAATGGAAACCATGGAACAAGCTGGGAAGAAGTTACCTTCTTTCTACATCACTGTATGCGTTTTAAATTTGTACCATGTATGTGTATTACCTCCTCCTATCAATCAAAACACATAAATCAGTAAGAGACTGATACTTTAGTGATTGCATCATAGATACAAAATAAAAATAAAACAAATTATCTTGTTTGGGTAATTTTCCTCCAGCAATATCTGGGTGCTGAGTTCCCAACTGAAAAAAATTTAAGATTTTCTTTTCCCACTGTATAAAAGAGACACGGTGGAGGCACAGGGTATTTTGAAGTTAAGGGTCTTTCATGGTATTGGTTTTAATGACAGATGATGGAATTTCAGCTGGAAAGAAAGAGGGACAAAGATGAGGAAAGAGTCAATATAAAAAAGTTGTAGAGTTTATGAGTGAGTTTCAGTATTTTGAAAGATACTTTAGGAAAGAAAGTGCAGTAATTGAACTGAAATAATAGGAAATAATGTTGTGAAAAGGAGAAGCTAAAATCAAACTATAAAGGAATATTGCATCGTCTAGTGATAATGAATTCTAGGGAGAGCCTATGGTTGAGTAGTGGAAGAAAATGGGAAGAGGTGGTTTGAGTGACGAACATGGGAATCCATGGGAATCCAAGTATCCATATGGATTTCACTGGTCAGAGGCTTCTGGTAGACCGAAGTTCTTCTGAAAGAGTGGGTTTAATACAGTAACGACAGGTTCCATTTTACTATGAATAGATCAGCTCTTTTTTGCCCGAGAAACAATCAAGCAATCTTCTCAGAGAATGCAAAATTAGGAAGTGGAAGAACAAAGATTTGAATCCAGACTTTTTAGTCCAGACATCCAGACTTTCCCTTTTTTTTTTTTTTTTTTTTAGACAGGGTCTCGCTTTGTAGTTCAGGCTGGCCCTGAGCTCACTATGGTGCCCAGGCAAGCCTCAAACTCAGCAATCCTCCTGTCTCTGCCTCCCAAGTGCTGGGATTAAAGGCGTGAGCCACCACATCTGGCATTAGACTTTCCCTTTTGCACTAAGCGATGGATCTGCCTCCAGGAAGATAAGCTGTCATCAAATACATGGAAAATTGGTTAGGTTTAACACCACTGTTATTATTGGTAATGGAAATTTGGATAATGGAAGATGCAGAGGAAAAAAAGTAGAGAAAGAGAGACCAAGAAAGCCTGGCAAAGATGGAAAGATTTGCAGCATAGTAAATTCTTATCACCTTAGTAAATTCTTCCTAAAGTGGTATGGAATATTTAGGAATGAAGAAATCACAGTTAAAAGAAATAACAAACAAAAAAAACCTAAGTCTTACTGTTTTCTTAAAATAATATACACAATAATTTTCTGTATTCTATTTTTTAAAATTCTGGTAAAGGCCAAACTTCTGTATTTTATTTATTAAATGTCTTCTGTTCATTGAAAATGCACAAAATTTATATAAATACTGGTCATATTAAAAGAAAACAGCATCAGTAGCTGAATATCAGCACATTACAATCTAATATTTTTGAGGACTATTAGAGTTGATTGCCAGGAAGCATTCAATACCTACCACCAAATGCAACATATATGTTCCAAACACATGTACTTAAAATTTCCACATCCTCTCAACTTAGGTGACTCTTTCTCTTCTCTCTTGCACGCACGCGCGCACGCACACACACACACACACACAACTATACTGGGAATACACATGCTGTGTAGGCAAGGGACTGGATCCATAGAAGATCCTCTGGTGTGTCTGTTGGCATCACCTGGTGGCTCAGGATGTGCATACAAAGATGGAAATGGTACCAATGGGCATGGACCTGTTTCAGTCTCTTTAGCTTATGTAAGGATAGTCCTCCTATTCCATCCCTTGTGCATTCATGTCACAGCCATGTATCTGAAAAATGGCTTCACTTGAGGTAGCAAATATACCCTCCCTTGGAGGTGAGTTAAAAGATGTCCTTTTTCCATGTGCTACAACATTCTTGTCCACATGGTCTAGAACACCTGACAGCTGCTTCTCTATGCCTTCACACCCCGTGAGGTAGCCCAGAGCACGGTGAACTTCAGTCCTGTTCCTCTTCTGTCTGTTTCATTGTTCTTACGTGAAGGGAGGAACTACAGACCTGCTGGACCTTGTTTACTCAGTCTTGGTGATTTGTGTCTTCTCATTTAACCTCCAGCCGGCTTAAGATGCTCATTCAAGGCAGTATTCCCAGTGCCTCTCACAGGGAACCTTAATGGGGAAAGTCCTAAACTGCCTTCCCTAGAGCTTATATAAGCCAAAAAATGTCTTTGATTCCTCAAAATTGACCAGAGAGAGCTCTGAGACGTTGACATATAAATGGTCAGCACTGGTGAGATTGAACACCGCTCCCAAGTAACTGCTACGGGCCCACATCTGGCCAGCAGTGCAGTAACTCATCATCTTCCCCTCCATCAGCACCAGATCCTGGTGATACCTGGAGTTCCTTGTGTAGACCTTGTGGCTCAGGGGCTGGTTGTTGCAAGACTCACCCCGGAAATAGACTTTGGAATATACAAAATATAGCCCAGTGTCATTGATCACAAGGCTACCCTTATTATACTTCACTCCAGAGATGAGGGCAATGCCATAGGTGTCTTCCCATTCCAAAGGGATGGACCTTGAGTACAGTTTGCCTGAAATAAATGAGAGAGGTGCTTTCAGTCAGGAATGCTTCGGCATCCAACAAGCTAAGCTTTCAAGGCAAAACTATAGTCCTTTCTTCTAACAAATATTTTACACAGCACAATAGTCCATGAAGTGGCCAAAAGGGTAGGTCTTGATCCATCAAGAATTCTACCATGCTGTGGTCAAATTATCAACCTCAGTCTAATCATGTACACAGCTGTTATAATGATATATATCCCAATTAAGTGTAGTGGGAAATACTGAAATAATTTTAATGCTCTGGGTTAAAGATTCTATAATATTTCAAAACCAACACCAATTCTAAAGTTTAAAAAGTGTAAAATTCTAAAGTTTCAAAAGATCTTAGAGAACATCTTGCTGATCTTCGCACAGCAAGGATTCCTCAGTCCCTCAATTTTAGCTAAAATTCCCACAGCATTCTCTATACTTAATCCTGTACTGAAATTATTACTGTGTGCCTGTCTTGTCCTGTTAGATTTCAAGCTACTTGGAGGCAAGAACTGTGTATTGTCGATCTCCATGACCCCAAAATCTTGGCGCACAGAGCGTGCTCGGTAAATGGTGGCTGATCCAGTTGAATCTTTCCTCAGTCTCTGCCTTGGTAGCTCCTAAAGCACTAGCACATCACTTTTTGTGATATCTATCTGTTCTTCAGATAAGTATTGTTGACAGATAAGTATGGTCCACACTGCACTACTATTAGAGTGCTTCCCTTTACTTCGTAGTCATGTGAGGATAGCACACACATGCCAGGACTGTGTCTCCTCTATGCCTTATCCCTGTTCCTACTTTTGAACAAAGCAGAATGAAGCTCTCCAAGAAAATCAGGGGAGCACTGATTAAAATGATGTATCCTGCGCCTTCTCAGTCTCCTCCTAGAACGGTGTCAGAAATCCTTTCGGGGTGACTGGGGAGGGGCATCTCCTTAGGAGCCAAGATCATGTCATCATAACTCTATAGCTTCAGTTTAGGATTTGCTCAGACAGGGGCAGGAGAGGGCCCCAAACACAAAGACGTGAGTATCCCTAGTTCCAAATACTGGCCCTAGAAATAAATACCATCCTCAAAGCCTGGAAACTCAAGTCCAGCACCGTTTGCTTTTGCCAGGGGCTTCCCACGTCCCCACCTGCACCTTCCAGACACAGACCTGTCAGATGGGCCACTCTCCTCAGCTCCTTTTTGTCAGAGGGTACACTGGCGTGTCCTGCATGGTAAGGAGATAAAAGGCAGGTAAAACTGAGATGCCAACTATCATTTTTGTGGGACTCTCAATTCTACAATTTAAATTAAAAAATCTTGAAAGCACAAATGTCAACATTCTCATGTACATTCATCATCCACAACCAAACTATTGGGCATAGCTGTCTAACAGAAGGGTTAAGAAAGTTAAGCCAAATGAAGGTCAACCTATGCACAAATTATAAAGTTAGAGTAAAACATAATACAAAAACTGATGTATAAAGAGCCATCACACTCCCTGCTCCCTGTAGAACTTACATGACCTTCTGAGGTAGGGATTACTGTCCCCCTTGATAGTGGGCAAAATGAGCTTAGAAGGAGGGTGACTAGTGTAAGGGTCAGAGATGGGACAGACCCCACACTCTCCTGCATCAAATCCAAGGCTCTCTCTTCACCTTGCTTAGTGGTTCTGACTCCCCTTTTCTGTAGTAACTGTAAAAATTGTCTCACTCTCCACCCCCAGTAAATGGCAATTTCTTTACTATATTTTGAACTCATGATCATGTGTCTAACACAGAGCATGCCATCAGGAAATGCTTGCCGAATTCAACTGAAGGAAAGAAAGATGACACTATTTCTCAAAATAGATACTATTTCCCTGACTTGAAATATTTCAGCCAAGGTTAAAGGAACACAAAAATGTACTGCTTAGGTAATTAAGGCAGCTAGAGAAGACATAAAGAAAAGACTCATAAAAAGTTTGACGTTCATGTCAGGCTTGTGATTAGCCTGTAAAACCCACCCAGGGGATGAGAATGGCCTTAGGGCTTTGCACAGGCCCTTCCCAGTGTGGAATGGTCTCTCCCCTACCCGCACTTCACAACGTATACACACATCTCTTCATCTGGCAGGTTCCTCCACTGGGGCCATAGACCATTCTAGAGGGAACTTTCCTCACCTCCCCACCGTGGGTCACTTTTAGTACAACTGGAATTCCTCTTCCTTGTTGGCTCTTTTATCTTCTCCTCTAAGCTACAGTTCTAGAAGGACAGACTTCCTTGTTACTCTCACTGTTAGTTACCACCCAGCGTGACATACTGAGGGCACTCAAAGAACATCTGTAGATGAGTCAAATATTTAGTTAGTAAGATGTCAAAAAGTAAAAAAATGAAAAGAGGAGTAAATAATAAAGTATAAATAATCTATAATGGTAACTTCTAGAAAAAGTCAGTGTTAACACGTTGGTATGTACAACTTTTTGGTTCTTGCTAAGAATACAAAAATATGAATATAAATAGACACATAGTCTTTTTGGAACATATCTTTTATCTTATGATTCAGGGTGTGCCTCCTCACAGTGTTAAATCTCCTCATCCTCTGTGGCCTTTGGGTGCTGCAGATTATGCCTTTGTCTTCGTCTGAATACCCCATAGTAGATGTAGTTAATCTGCAGGTTTCTACTGAATTGTTAATTATAACTAGTCCTGTGAGGAAATGAACATCTGCATATAAATCTTTGTGCAAATCTCAAATTGGTTTTCTTAACATAGACTTTCAGTGATAAGGTTACAAGGTAAATTAATCATTCAAGCCCTTGATATATACCAAGCTCTTCTTTAGAAAAGTGACAGTGATTTAGATGTATCCTGGCTAAACTATTTAAGCCAGTTGTTTTCTTTCCCATCTTTAGTCAATCTTTTTTTTTTTATAATCTTTGCTAATTTGATGGGTGACACGGAGGTTTCCTATTTGAGATTTACACATCTTATTAGAAAAGTTGCTCATTTGATTTCCACGTGATAATTCACCAATTTCTGACCCAGTGGGCTGAGAGAAAGAAGATACTTGTTAACTGGAGTAGGAAGACCTGACTTAACTCTTCATTTGACTTTTAATCACTGGCACGACTCCAGAGAGTGGGTGAAAGATGAGTAATAAGGCACCTGTTTTATCAGCCACATTCACTGTTTTCAAGGTGATTTTATTTTAGAAATCCTACAGAGGTTTTTTTCCCACTCTAGTAAGTATTTCGCCCTGTTGTGTACATCTGGATTCCTAAACCTTAGGAATTTGGATACTGAATTGAGGATCAGAATATTCCAATGCTTGTTCCTATTAGAGCTCACTAAACAGATGCCCATTGTTGCCTTTTGCCTTCTGTTTCCTTCCAGTTTCTAAGAATAAAATTTACACACTGTCTTTCCAAAGGAGCCCAGCTTTGCCTCTACTTCTCATTCCACAGCCATTACAGAGAGATGGGAGATTTCTGTCTCCCAAGGCACCAATCCATGCACCAGGAGACCCTTTCCTTTCTGGCCTGATCCACACCAGTAATCTTGAGCATATCTTCTAACTTGTCTGGCATTTTGTTTCTCTTTGGAAAAAAATAATGAGGTGGCTGCAACACGTGCACTCTAAGCTATCTTCCACCTCAAACCAAATCTAAAAATTCTGAGTTTAAGACAGAAGAAGTATATCCTAAAACCCCTCTGTCCACAGCTTTTACAATTTTGCCCTGTAATTTCATGAGGTCAACCTTAACATTTTCCTATCCTGGATCTCAAACAAAGGATTTTTCCTCTATCATTAAAGGTAGCTCCTGAGCCCTCTCTGGGTAAAGCTGAACAACTTTTCTTGTAATAGCTAAAATCTTTTCCCAAACTTCCCAATGATTTCAAAAGTACTAAACTAGTGTGGATGATCCACTGTCCATTTTATAAAAGCTTAGCTAGATCCTATAAAATATTTTAAAACAAAGCTTAACTCCTAAATAATCACTTTTAGAGAATTTAAAAGAGGAGGGGAGATTGTCTAGACATGCCTGTGACTTTCCCCGCCTCTTCTCCTCTCCCAGGAGCTATAGCCATGACCACGTGTTCTGAAACCAGGATGCCTGAAGAGGGAGCCAGGCCTGGAACTGTCCAGGTCCAGAGGGCAAAGGTCCAGGGCTGCACTTCACTTTCCAAAGTCCAATGCAGGCGAGTTTGAATTATGTTCAGTGCTCAGCCACACTGATTTGGAGCAATCAAATTCACTTAATATTTTAAGTAGTTCAAGGACCCATACTGATGAGATATTCAGAATCAGCCAGGATCCCTCTCGTAGTACTCACGAGCCCAACAATGGGCCAGAACTCAAGGCATCCCACTAACTCTGTTCAGTGCAGAGGACTGTCTCTGGGGAATTTGATGTATGGAAGTGAAAGGACTCACCTATTTGCTTCTCCAAAGACGATTCTGTATGACTTTGGCTGGTGGACTAGCAAAAGAGAAAGAGAAAAGTTGTCTAATAAGTTCAGTTACTTAAACAAAAGAGGCAGAATGGTCAAATACAGCAAGCCATGGAGAGGACCTGACTATCACAAATCCTTGCCTAACTTGTACTTCAGCCAAACAATTACGCCTCTCTCTGCCTCAGTTTTGCGATAAGGTGCAATGCCGAAAGTTCAAGCCTTTTCAAGGAGAATCACTTTGGTTGCTTCAGCAAGTTCCCTTCCAAGCAAGACTCAAAGTTCTTTTAATTCCCTGAATCATGGAGTGTGAGGCGATATCTCACTGGATTGGTTGGTTACTGAGAGAGGAAGAACTGTTTGCCTCTGAGTTTTTACAAGTCAGAAAATATCCCCTTTCCTGATAAGACCCTCCGTTTTAAAGACAGGAGAAAAATGACTTAAAAAGTACTTTGTAAGCAAAATGGTGGTCCCTGTGGCCCACAACAGCCTTCTCGCCCTCTCCCGCAGCAGCGCAGCACTCTGCCCAGGGACACCAGGGCACAGCGCCCACAGGCCAGACTTACCTCCCGCAGCTCTGCTAGTTCCTTCTGTAGGTGGAAGAGCTGATACATCCCCAGCCCTAGTCCCACCAGGGCCACGAGCACCATGGAAAACATCACAAAGAGACATAAGCCTGTGTTCCAGCCCCTCCTCTTCTTTAAAGGTGACAGTGGCAAAGCGGGCAGTGGCGGCAGCGGTGGCGGCAGTGGTGGCGGTGGTGGCGGCGGCGGCCTCCTTTGACCAGGTCGAGAGGACACACAAGGGAAAACTGACTCTGGAGGGGCCCAGGCAGAGCTGGCACTGCTATTTACCCAATAGATTTGGGGATACTGGCAGTTTGGGTGCTGGTGCATGGCAGACGGCGACTTAGGCCAGTGGCAAAGGGTTTCGCTTCTCTCAGTTCTGCGGAGGCTGAAGCATCAGAGACAGGACTCCTGCTGCAGACTGCTGAAGAGGAAAGTTGGTTCGGTCTTTATAGAGTTTCCATAGCCAAGGGAAACACCTCTCACGCTCGGCCTCTCTTTCTGCATCTCAGAGAGACACCCACTCACTTAGCATATAAAGCAGAGAAACCTCAGAAGTGCAGAGCAAACCCCTGGAAGTTTCCGCCCACAGATTTCTGATGAGAGCCCTCTTAGCACCAGTGGCTGTCGCTGTGCTAAAAGACTGACAGGCTCTGCTCACCTTTCACAAGGCCCTACTGGGTAGAGGTGGGTAGGCATTAACTTCTGCAGGTGATAGGGAGGGCTCCTTCTGGGGAGACCAGGGGTTAAGGAGAGAAGTCACTGACACATTCCATCCTTTGCAGGAGGGAATTGTGGGAAGCCGACCCTTCTAGAGGAGACTCTTTACAGGCCTGGAGATCTCCACTGGGTGCTGCACCAACTAGCAATTGCGAGATCTGCACTCTACCAAACAGTGCTGCCCAGCTCCTAAGATGATCTGCGACCTCTGGATCACTGCATCGGGATGCCTGATCAAAGGAGTCTTAACCTCTGGCTCAGAGTTGCCTTCCCTTGACCCCTCTACTAGGAGTTTGCTGTTCTTCCTCTAATACAATCTCTGCTTGATTTACTGACTGCATCAATGATAGAGGATACTGTTTTAGTGAGTAAATAAAATGATATGACAAAAAGAAGTAACCTTTCAAGGATAGGAATGGGGAAGTATTCTAAGAAACAAAGAACTTGTGCCTTGAGGGCCTGGGCTAACTTTTAGTATAAGATAAGAAACTCACAGATTACCTGGGGAAAAATTTCAGAATCAGAGAGCACATTCCAGAAGTTTCTTGGTATTTTGAATTCCTATAAATCTAGATTCTAATCATGCTAAACCTAAATGTTAACCCCTAACTACAAATGTCAATTGTAAGCCTTGCACATAAGCACCGTGGCTAGAAATATTATAAAAGAGCACTGAAGAATAAACTCGGGCCTACTCAGTAGCGACTGAGAGGCCCTCCTGAGCCCATTTTCCTGTCTTCTTCTCTTTTCTTAATCCACCCCCTCGACTTCACGACCCCTCTGTTTTATCCGGCTGGCTCTGGCAATTGGCGCCCAGCGCGTGGCATGAAGTACCGAGGATCCAGGGCGTTGGGACGCTGCGAGGTGGTACCGACTGAGACTTTGTCTGAAACTTCAATTAATTGCAGCGCAAGGTAACTAATTTTAACTCGGGAGTAATAAATTATGGGACAAACAAGTAGTAGGGATCTTTATCTTATGGTTGTACAGGATGCGCTCAAAAAAAGAGGAACTAAGATAAGTACAGGTCATCTGGATAAATTCTCTTCGTTTATCAATGAAGTGTGTCCATGGTTTTCTGAGGAGGGCACTATAACCTTGGCCACCTGGTATAAGGTTAAAAATGATTTGGATGGCTATTATGCTTTACATGGGACAGAAAAAGTGCCTGTTGAAATTGTTTCTCTTTGTAAGGGATTGTTTAGAGCCTATCCATGAAAGGCTTAAGCTGGTAAAAACAGAAATTGAAGAAGCTATTGTTGTTCCCTCTGCTGCAGAGGAGAGCAAGGAACAAGCCCTCAGCATCATCTAAGAATTTCAGTGATGAGCCTCCGGAATATGAAGAAATCAAAACTAATAAAGGTAAAAAACATCGGTCTCCCTCTCCAATCTCCAAAGGTAAGAAGGATGATAGTTCATCCTCCTCAGATTCTGATTCCTTGGGGTCAGTTTCAGATTACTCTATAGCAAGGAGTAGAAATAAGAGAGAGAGAGCAAAAAAAGAAAGCTAAAACAGGCTCTTCTTGAGGCAGAAATAAAGGAGTTACAAGCAAAGCTAAAACAAATCTTGAGAACAAAAAAAGAGGTTAAAACAGTAGAATGTTCTTCTGCCAAAACAGAAAAGAAAATGAAATCAAATAGTATAGTTTCTTCATTGCAAGCCACTTGCAAAGCTGCTGTTGCTAGGGGAGAGTCTGTCTCAGGTTTTGAACAGGTATTTCCTATAATAGAAACACTGGCTCCAGCTGGTGGCCAAGCAGGAAGAAACTATGAAGCTATTCCCTTTGTCACTTTTAAAGAGTTAAAGACTGCTTGTGCTCAGTATGGGCCGCATGCTCCTTTTACGTTGGCCATCTTAGAGAGTATTTGTGTTAGCAATATGACTCCGAATGATTGGAGGGTGTTAGTAAAAGCCTGTCTTTCAGGGGGAGACTATCTAGTTTGGAAAGCAGAATATGGAGATCTATGTCAGACCACTGCCTTAAATAATCAGGCACAGGAACAGCCAGGGACCCTAGATATGCTCCTTGGTCAGGGTGAACATGCAGAAGTAACCCAACAACTGAATTATCCTATCCCAGTTTATGCTCAGATTAATCGAGTGGCTGTAACAGCTTGGAAAAGGCTACCTAGTATTAGGATCTGTTCTGATATTGGCCCAGCCTATATTCAAAGGGTAATTACAGCAGCCGCTACACAGGGATAAACAGTTTTTAAAGGCTCAGAAACTTAAGAGTCAAAAATCAAGGATGTTTCAAGTGTAGACAACAGGGCCATATAGCAAAAAGTTGTCCTCAAAAAGATCAAAGAGGAGTTCAAACAAGGAAGCCCGATCTTTGCCCTAGATGCCATAGAGGTAATCATTGGTCTAATGAATGTAGATCAAAAAAGGATGTAGATGGTAACCCTCTTCCGATACAGGGAAATGGGAGGAGGAGCCAGCCCCAGGCCCCACACAATCTGTATGGGGCATTTGGCCAGAACTTCGTCCAGGCCAGCAATGTGAGTCCAAAGGGAGAAAAAAATCTATTCAGGACCTCATTCGTGCTACCCCAGGCAGCACAGGACCAGACCTCTGTACCACCTCCCCAACAGTATTAACACCAGAGATGGGAGTACAGTCCATACCAACAGGAGTCTATGGTCCTTTGCCACCCTCTACCATAGGTCTTATTTTGGGGAGAAGTAGCACAACTTTAAAAGATTTGCAGGTTTCGCCAGAAATTGTTGACAATGATTATGAAGGAGAACTTAAAGTATGGTTTTTACCTCTCATAAAATAGTACCTATAACCCCTGGACAAAGACTAGCACAGCTGATTCTGTTACCTCAAATAAAAGCTCGGAAGGCTATTGAAAGAGAAAGCAAAGACACAGGTTGTGGATCATCAGATGTGTATTGGGTATAAGCTATAAAGGCTGATAGACCAGAATTAGACTTGTTGATTAATAAAAAATCTTTTAGAGGACTTTTAGATACTGGAGCAGATGTCTCAGTTATAACAACAGCTCATTGGCCCTCTTCATGGCCTGTTACACCCACCATGACTCACTTAGTTGCAAGGGTATTAAAAAAAGTCCTTTAAGAAGCACTGATGAATTATTTTGGGGAGATAACAATGCATGTTTCAGATAAAATAGGATTGGACACTCAAATTAACATATTTATAAATTTAACAGTATTAAGATTACTTTCAAATGAAAAATCTCAAAATTTTTATTAGTTTTTGTGCAAAATGAAATCATGGTTTTAGTGTATCAGACTTGTTGAGTCCTAGCTGTATCTAAACATCTCCATTCAGCATTATTAAACCCCTAGCTGGCTGACAAACTTTCTTCGGAGTTTACCCTATATATTTTGCTAAGTAAAACAAAGGATAGTTTAAGTGCAGTTGTTCAAAATTTAATGCAGCTGAAGTGTAGCGCAGTACACATTGTGTTACTCATCGTGTATATCTGAGCTTAAATTAGGTTGGTGTGAGTTGTCAATTTATTTAAATTACCTTGGTTAAAAAATTTTTTAGATTATAAGGTCATGTATAGGTCAATGTCTACTGTTCTATACCAGCTAGAGTGCTTACAATTTTTTCATCAAGCCTTAAGTATGTGCCAGCTAACTTTTTCTTTGTCAGTTTAACATTAAACCCAAAACTTTTATTCAGTTTTAAAAATACTAAACAAAACAAGCAATAAAAAGGACAGGAAACAAAGAGATCAAGAAAAGGCTTCAATGTTTGCGACAGCTTTCAAAAAGATAGACTTTAAGAATATGAACAAACTCTGTACTTTGTAAAAACATCCCATACAAATATGATACATAATCTGTAAAAGTAACTTGTGACAACTTGCTAATTGTGCTAATTGTGTAAGATTTTCTGAAAAATTTTAAGCTAACCAGTAAGATCCCTGGTCAAGCTGGTCACCAAGTAACAGCAATTTCCTGTTAGTCTGAGGGATTACTCCCCCCAAAATATCTCCCACATTGAGCACATTACTCAGAACTGATCGGTAAGTTTCTCTCTGTGTGTCTTCTATGTGTCTAATAACTTTCTGTTTTTTCTGGGTTGATCCGAATCATCTTGGTTTGGTTGTGGCATGTAAGTCTAGGCAGATGTGCTATTGGACTTCCCGCCTGAGGAGTGGGGAGACATCCCTAAACTCCTTTGTGAAGATCTGCCTGGCTTTTTTTTTTTTTTTTTTT
>PVIC010013692.1:0-37658 GCA_004025085.1 Thryonomys swinderianus | reverse complement strand
CTTCCTTCCTTCCTTCCTTCTTTCTTTCTTTCTTTCTTTCTTTCTTTCTTTCTTTCTTTCTTTCTTTCTTTCTTTCTTTCTTTCTTTCTTTCTTTCTTTCTTTCTTTTTTCTCTCTCGCTCTCCCCCTCCCTCCCTCCCCTTCCTTCCTTCCTTCGACTTTTACTTCACAAACAGAAATCTTTACTATTTGAGATGCCTATACTGTAATTTCTTGTTAGTGTTGTATGTTACTTCAAACTGAATTTATTAATCCATATCTATTTTGATGTCTTTTCTAAGTAGAATTTAGTGCTTTAGGGACATTCTAAGCATGGTGTGTGTGTGTGTGTGTGTGTGTGTGTATGTGTGTGTGCATGCATGTGTGTTCATTCTGATGTTGAAGTTTCGGATTGCTGTATCTTCATTTTTTGACAAATTTCAGTTTCTGTTTGTATAGTGCTTTTATGTTAACATACACACACACACACATATTAGTCTTTGTGCCAATGCTGAATTAATTCACTATCATGCCTAATTTTCAATGAAGACACTGAAGCACTGTTATCAGAAATGATTTATCTAGTGATAAGTTCTTTAAGGGATAGAGCAAAGCACTTTGCAGAATATTTTCTGTAAAATAGTTGCTCATTTTAGAATTAAACAATTAAATGCCATTGTACAGATTATTAGGGGAGGGACTATTTCAGGGGAGCATTTTAAAAATACAGTTATCCACCTAATTATATTCCTCCCACTTACTCCATACCAAACAGACTTTGAAGGTTTGTGTCAGTCAAGAGCTTATTCTAATGATGTTCTTCCTTAATTAATTTGTCCTGTAACAAAACAGAGGAATCATGTTACACTATTTTCAGTCTGTTCCTACTCAGTAGATCCTTTGAGCAGATGAAACTGTAGCCCATTCCCTTATTTTTCCAAACCATTTTGAATAGAGGTCAACAAATATTTTCTGTAAATGAAGAGGAGAGGAAATATTTTAGGCTCTGCATGCCAGAAGGTGTAACTGAGTGTCTCATGTAGATTTTCATACAAGGGAAACGAATATCCAACACTTGTACTGAAAGAATTAAAATTCTATCTTAGTACATTGGAATTTGAATTTCATGTTTTTCATGTGTCACTATTATTTTTAAATTTTTTTGAACTTTTAAAAATTATTTTTATTGGTACATTGTATTTACACATCATGATCACACTCAGTATTGGGAATTTGTACCAGTATATGACACGATTTAATTCTCATTTTTCCTCATTCCCCTACCCATCTCATATCCACCCACCCCCTAAATGGCATAAGCTTTGTTTCCCTTTTTTTATTACTATCACATTTTTTCTTTACCTCCTCATTATTCACCCTTCCACCACATTTCCCTTTGAATATTTTCTATTTCACAATATCCATCATACATTCTAGAGCTCATAAACATCTTCAGTTTCTCATACCAGAGAACAGATATGATTTTTACACCTCTGTGACCTCTTTATTTCACTTACAAGTAGGTCCTGAAGGTACATCCTTTGAGTATTAATGACTCAAACTCATCATTCTTTAAGGTAGACCAATACTCCATTTTATAACCACGTCGTTTTTATCCAGTCTCCAGTTTTGGGTTGTTTCTAAGATTTAGCTATCACAAACTGAGTTGCTATGTACATGTGCGTGTATGTATGTATATATAATCATAGTGCACATATGTCACTATGATATGATTCTTTTCATTATTTTGTGTATATTCCTAGTAGGGAAATAGCAGGTCAAATGGGACCTCAAATCCTAGTTTTTTAGGAAAGTATTATTTTCTGGATTTTTTAAACAATAAAATGATAAAGTGGGCCAGGGATTTAGCTCAGTGGTTCTAGCATCTGCCTGGCAAGCTCAAGGTCTTGAGTTCGATTCCCAGTACAACATGATGTACCTCAATGCCAGGCCTGCTAGTTCATGCCTGTAATCACAACACTTAGGTGGCAGAAGCGGAAGGATTGCCATGAGTTTGAGGCTTGCCTGGGCTACATAGTGAGTTCAGGATCAGCATGAACTACAAAGCAAGACCCTGTCTCGAATGAATGAATGAATAACATTTTTTAAAAATCACTTTTTCCTATGGGCCACAGAAAAAACAATGGTCAAATCATTTTTTTTTAAATGTAATGTGTTGGTTTCTATCAGACTACATTTCTATAACATTCATGGCACACTTAACTAATTACTTTCTCTCAGTATTAATACCCAGTAATTTTATGAGGAAAGCAAAGTCATTTGTAAAGAAACCAATTTAAATTTTGCTAATTCAGTGAATAGCAGAACTGGAATACCCAGCCTTCTTTTTTTGCCCACTGGCTGGGTTTTTCTATCATGCTGTATTATCTCTGCTAATGGACTCAATGCACAGCCTGGGAATGAGCATTCCCTGGTCCTGCACAGTCCTAAACCCTAGTGGGAAATGTAGTTTCCAGAGTTAGGAATATTGTCATTGTAAATCAGATTCACCCCAGCATTTGTTTTATGACTGTTACTGAACCATTCTCCTAGGTGTTTTTTTTTTCTTTTTAATGAGAAGGGAACATTTTAATTTAGTAACATTGAACTAAGGATGAAGTTAGAAATACTGAGGCTAAAAGGGAACTCAAGTGTAAAGTGTTACCAAAGGTGAGTCCGAGTAGCCCACCAGGCCCGGCACCTCCCGCTGGAGTAGGAACCTGTGTCCATTTGATCCCGGCATGGCCTGTAATCTGTTAGACTCCCTGAGCCCAGCAGCAGGAACTGCCCATGGGTTCCGCACTGCTGGCAGCTGTCTGAGTGCGTGTGAGTGACCAGGCTGGGCCTTGCTCGGGAGAGGCGGCCCGTGCCTTGGGTTCGCTACCATGTTGTGCCTACTTTCCGGGCATTCATTCTTCCAGTTATACACGAGAAAGGACAGAATGGCAACTGCGGAATAGCTATATTAAGTATTTCTCTTGTAAGGTAACATTTGTCTCTTCCTCCTGAAGTTTACAGTGACACAATTTGAAAAATTAAGAGTATGTTCTTTAAAACTTCATTATATCATTAAAAATGAACAAATGTAGCAAAGCACAAAGATGGTAACAGACTAGCCGTGCGTTCAGAGTCACTGTGTTGTCATTGAAGCGATGATTTTATTGGCCTTGATTTCTGTTCTCAGGGAGGAGGTGTACTATTGGGAGGGCTTCTTGTCACAGTGGAAAAAGCGCAGTCGCCTTCCATGTGAGCACTGCCGCTTTGTTATGTCCTATTCCAGAATAATTTAAAGGAAACATTGGAACGTGCCAGGGACAGGAAAGTTTCAGGAATAAGTACGTGAACAGTAAGTACCACATCTATTTGGTGCTTGAATTCTGAGTTGGCGCCCTTCGGATTTTGAGGTGAAGTTCACCCGGTGGGTTCACTGCTAGGTTTGCTTTCATATTTGACATTAGGCAGTTTTGAGTCACAGGAGCAGGGATCGGGAAAAGCGGCAGCACACTGCGGGAGTCACAGTGTTCGCTGATGTATTCTTTCTATTGTCATTTTTATGTCTCATGTTCCCCACGTGGGTCATTGTCCTCCCAAGCCCCATGTGTCTTATCTTCACATCTGTGCCAGATGAAAATCACCTTCAGTTACAGTCCTACATATTAGGGCAAGAGCTCATATTTTAAAAGTTGCATGTATGTAGAATCACATTTTAAGCCTTGTTTAAGGGGGAATAAAGGGACATTTTTGAAAGTTGCTCTTTGTGTCATTTTTATGTTGGGAAAGTAATTAAGTATAAACCCCAGAGTCTCCCCTGCCACAGAAAATTGTGCCATCTAAATTAGTGTTAGTGTGCTGGGGACAGGCAGGGAGAGAGGAGAAGGAAGAGAAGACGATGGAAGAGGAGGGGAGGAGGACAGGGAGGGGAAGGAAGAGGTCTTTGATGTTTTAGCGAAAACAGTGTTTTTAAAGTATGTAGGAAAAGAAAAAAAAACATGAAAGCTCTCTGTCTTTCTGTGAAAGAAAGATGATACTTCTTAAATGATCCAAAAAATGTGGGAACAAAAAAAATGCAGGAAACAGTTTATGAAAGATCAGGCTTTGAGATTTGTTTCTGACAGCTTCAATTTTTCTTCCTTGGAGCTTGAAGTAAGTAACTTCCTGGAGCACATAGGAGGGGAGGGAAGGGAGCCGCCTCCTCTCCTCGCTGACACTTGTTTGAGTCAGTAGCGATCGAAGCCTTTGGATTCCTTGAGAGAACTGAGTGGGTGGTTTCTGTGCAGTTTCACTGTTGTTAACGCAAATAAATTCTAGAGTTGGTATTAATTGGCTCCCTTATAGGTGCCCTTAATGAAGAAACTGGTTGTTACACAGTCTATTCCTTCGCACGTTACTGTTTACGGTTGCCAATAAAAGTTCATTAGCCTGGAAATCTTATATACGTTGTTGGCCTTCTTGCTATTTAGTTTAAATGTTAATTGAAATTTTGCTTATGAGTTTTCTGTGGGTAAGACCTGTTTTGCTAGTTTTAAAAACTGTTGTTGATACTATAAATATAGCATCGTAATTATAAAAATCCAAAGTTTGACACTCTTTGATCTGGGAGAGCTGCCTGGGAAATATTTTAAATGAAATCTCCACCCCTAAGTAGTTGTAAGTTATCAGACTGTAGTGTCATCATAGCAGAGGAAGGGAATCCTATTTAACCAGGGTATTTTGGGGTGAGTTGGAGTAAAAGCTTCCCCTTTATGCCGTTTTGCTTCTCATTTAATTGCTTTGAAGAACAAATAATACACGGAAGCTAGATTGGGGAGTTACTGGGATTTTTGATTAAAAAGAATAGCGAAGGGAAGGGGTAAAATAGATAAAATGATGTTAAATAACATAGAACGGAACAACAAATTGTTGTCTTGTTAATCTGTTAATTGTTCTCTAGTTTCTTTTTTGGTAGTGAAACACTTATACGGAATTACCGAAGACCTTGAATTGCATGAGGATTATGTGTGTACCTTCAGAAATTAATTTCTGATTGTGACTTTTTAATGGTAAACTCATTTTCACTTGTTATAAAAATTTAAAAGATTAAAGAATACTTCCTGTTGATAGGGGCATAAGGAGAGGGGACAAAGGTACTAGTCTGATTTTTGTGGTTCTTTTACACAATTCAGCACCAGTGTGTTGGGATGATTTTTGAGGTCCATCAGGTGGTCAGTCAGGGTTGTGTTGTTGGACCGTGGGGGACTTTGGTGACCCGGTGGACTTCATCATGTTTGCATTCTTTATCTCTTGACACCTAGAGTTTTTGGAAGACATTTTCTGATAATACCATACAGCTTATACCAAACACATTAGTGTATAACGTGTATAACACGGAATACTGATGTTTAGGGTTTTTGCTTTCTCTCTTAGAACTACTTTTGCATTTATATGTTTGATAATCTCTTAGTACATAAAAGGTATAAAAGAAAATGAAAATGGAATGCCTACTGTGTTTTCGGGACTGTGCTGGAAATCAAGGCTAGAAAAATAATGAGGACTTACTCCCTTTCTATGGCTAAGTCCAGTATGGGCGGAAATGCATCCCCTTAGTATGTGTTACCTGCTCAGTTAAAGGGGCCCATAATGGTCCCTTAATTCATTTCACCCCATTTCACACACCCATTTATATGCCATGTTTATTTTGTGTTTTCTCTGATGACCATGGTGGACCTTTTGCTAGGTTTTAACATTGTTATTGAAACTTACCCAAACATGGGGATCGTTAGGATTTTTGTGCCTATACCTGATTTCTAGAATAGTACTAGGTACATATAAGGTGTTCAGTAAGCTGTAGGGGAAAAAAAAAAAGGTGGCAAACCTAAGGTTGGGTTTTCCTTTCCCTGTGGCAGGGGAAAGCCTCTGATTGGGTTATGAAGTCACTTGTTGTCTAAGAGAAAGATGAGGAGGCCATGCTGAACACACAGAAAAGTTTAAATACAGGCACCAAGAAGCTGGGCAATATTGAGGCTTAATATAAAATGCAGTACATGTTGAAGAAGCAGACTGGAATTACAGTATTCGACATTTGTGAACTTTGGAGAAGTTATAGCTATATGCAAAGACTATTAAGCATGTCTCTTTAGATGGCATATATTGCTTTTAATAGACATGCTTGTCGGGAATTTTTCTTTTAAAGTTCAGTAGTACACAGATAGTATTTTATAACTTAAATTGCTGTGTTTTAATGGCAGTTATGAATTATTACCCAGTGGTAGATAATTTAGAAATTTTTAAGTAGGAGAGATCAGTTTCTTTTGAATAAGGAATTTAATCCCAAGTGTTTTGAAAGACTCCTAATGCATACTTTTCTCTTTAAAATACCAAGAGGCTTTTTAGAAATGGTAATATTTAAACCTAGTAACTGATGGCGTCCTGGATTACCTTCCTACCCTAGGATGCCTGATGAAAGCGTTCAGTTTGGTGACTCTAAACAAATACCAAAGTTCAAAGTTTTTCTTATAGTTTATTAATTAGATTTATGTGTAAATTTATCATTATTTTATTTTATTTTTTATTTTAATGTGTTTTGCAGTGTGAAGCATTAGCACATTGGATTTTTCAGTTGACACCACTTAATAGGATCTTTTTAAGTTTTTGAATAAACTGAAAACCTTACAGAAAAAAAATGTGAAGTGCTTTACGATTTAAAACTCTGAATGTCGTTTTTATGTCCCACTGATTGAACTCGGGAAATTCACACTGATCTGCTACCCCCAACCTGTTTTTGAGACAGGTTCCTGCTAAATTGCTCAAGTTGGGCTTGAATTGGAGATCTTCCTGCCTCCTCCCCCAGAGAACAGGATTATTATTTGCCATGACAGGCCGGCTCCAGTTCAGTGTTATTTTAAAATTTAAAATAAACCACAGTTTCTGAACCAGTATGACACAGGAAGCTGAGACTTAGCACTCAATTGTGCTGAGCGGTTTACTTTTTTGTTGCGTAATTGTACATGGTTTGAATACATACTTTTTGGAAAAAATTTCATATTTCTGTGAGGATTTCTTTGGTGTTTCCTTTTTTTAATTTTATTTATTATTACCACTTGTTTGCAGTACATAATGACTCCATTCCTTGTGTGGAATTGGTGCATCTACAGAACAATTTCATCCCCTTCCTCTCCCTGACCACTTTTATCTCTGTTCCCTTTCCCTGTGCAAAATCCCTCTCTTCCTGTTCCCTATTATCAGTTTTGACTTGGCTCTTTATTTATATTTTGGGTTTCTCATCGAAGAGGAACCACTTGATATGTAATGTGTGTGTGTGATTAATTTCACTTAGCATTGTGGTTCAAGGTGCATCCATTTTCTCAAAAATGACACGAGTTTATCCTGTTTATTTAAAACTTGGTATGTTTTCTCAGCTAATATGGCCTGTAGGGATGGAAATGACAGTTGCTCTTTATTTTCTTGATTTTTAACATGAAAATAACATCACGGAGTGTATATTTTTTATTTTCCACATGTTGTAGTTTAGCTTCCACCTAACATGGACAGTGAAAACAGTTACATTAGTGAACACAAACGTATTTGATACTGTAGAATGATTGATAAGATTATTTCTGAAGTAGAACTTAACTGAACCTACAGAGTGACCTTCTTCCGTACACACACATTGAATATTGTTTTAATTTGAATCTTTTTTGGTACTTTATATACACACATCGTGATCACACACAATATTGAGAATTTGTACTAGCATATGACATAATTTAATTCTCATTTTTCCCATTCCTTACCCACCTTTGAACCCCACCCCTATATAAATATGCTTTGTTTTTCATTTTTTATTGCCATATTTTTTCTCATGCTAACTACATACTACACCCCATTTCCCTTGGAAAATTTTGTTTCACAATATCTACCATATATTCTAGAGCTCATTTACATCTTCAGTTTCTTATACCAGAGAAAAGATATTTACAGATCTGTGACCTATTTATTTCACTTATGAATATGCCCTGAAGGTACATCCATTTTAAGTGAGTATTTTTTTAACAGGTTGCATTTTAGTACAAATGTGTATTTTACATCTTTGATTCTTTAAAAACTTTTACTTAGCTAGCTGTGAATACGCAGAGAGAAATGAAACAAGTCAACCATGAGTGAATTAATGTATCTTTGAGATTTACTTTTAACATTCCTTTCCATTTTAGGAAGACATTTCATTAGCAAGTATCAATAGGAATAATTGGGCAGTCTCATATGTCGGCACTAGGAAGACTGTGGCCCCAGTCAGTGTCCCGTAGAGCTCGAAGCCCTGGCTCAGTCCCAGCTCTGTCCCGCCGCCCTCTCCGAGGGTCCGAAGGCGTCGTGCGGACCGCACGGGCGGCATTCGTGACCGGGTTTAGTTCAAACTAATTAAGAAGAAGAAACAGTACCGGGAAAGTTGAGCATTTTATCTCCCAGCCTGATAAGAACATTTTATAGGAATACGTGATCAGCCAGAAAGGTCAGAAGAACAGACGTGGGAGGTGATAGTAGAACAGTGTTCTCACCGAGGCTTTCGAGGTCCGTCCTGACCGCGCGCTGCCAGAGCACCGAGTCTCCTGCGGAACCGCCTCTGACTGACGCCGGGTCCGCGCGGCCTCGCATCGGACGCCCCTGGATGTGAATGACCGCTCCTGGGTCGCACGTAGCACTGTCGCCGGGAGGCGTTTACTCCACCCACGAGCCCGGAGCACCGCGTTGCTGGGCGATCTGTTCAGAATCGTTTCTTTAGCGCAATGGAGCAGGCAGCTGGCGTTCCTCTGAGCGCCGCTGTTTGGCCCTGTTTGGCCTCTGCACGGCTCAGCTCTGCAGCCTTGATGTTGGGCTCACCGAGCCTCCCGCCCCTTCTTTCTTCGATCGTGGGGATTGCAAGATGGAGTGGATTACACTGGCTTTGCTGGGCGGCCTTTTCTTCTTCGTGGTAATGACCATACGGCTCGGAATAAGTAACACCTAAACGTGGTTAGGTATTACTTCAGAGATCTCTCGATTGTGAGGGTGTTGACCGAGCCGTTTCATGGATTCCCAACGATCCAGCAGGCCGCCCCACCCACCGCGCCTGGACCCTCACCTGGTCACCCGAGGCATCTTTATTTGAAGAAGCATTAAAATACCATTTCAGAACACGAACATCGGAGCCTAATTGTTGGGCTTCCAATCTTAATTTCTTTCTTTCTAGGTATGTGACCGTGGGAAATGTGAAAATGTCCCTTCCCCATGACATGGTGGTACTAATAGTAGCTATGTGTGTTTGGTAGTTTTGATGCTTTTTAGTCAGAATTTTTTTTTTTTTTTGCAAATTCCTTAGAATCAGAGAAACATCGGCAACAGTGCAATGAAGGAAGTGACAAATCTGCCAAAACAAGTATAACATTAGACATTGCTCTGGAAATTAAACCAAGCCAAACAGCCAGTGGGAAGCGTTTATTTATGAAAATCTGCTAGAACTTCTGTTATGTGTGAGCAGTGGAAGTTCAAAGCCCATTCGAAGCGGAGGGCCAAACCCATGCCCAGCAGTGTAGCCAGGCCAGCTGCCAACTTTAGCTGTGGTTCCATTTGGGAAGGGGCAGGGCCAGCCTGAAACTTACGGGCAAATCCTGGGCATGAGGGAGCCATAGATTCTGTCTGTATAAAGACTTGAGGGGACATGGTGAAAGAAACAGGCGGACTGAAAAGTAAGTGAACTTGGGATTTTGGCCCTAACAGTATACACTTAGATTGGCAGAGACTGGGGACCTTATTATGAGTTCATTGTTTCGATGTGGCCTGTGGCCAGTCATTGGCTGAGCATTACATTGAACAGCTGTGGTGACCTCCGGATACCCAGGCTGAAAAGTGAAAATAAAACAAAGATGAGCAGTGCCGTAGGTAGCTGGTGTCTGTGGGGAAGAAAGATTTTCTGTACATCGAGTCAACATGTGTGTGTGTGTGTGTGTGTGTGTGTGTGTGTGTGTGTGTATTAGTATTCTCCAAGGAAAGAAATTGAATCGAGAGTTGCCAAGAGTATATTATTTAAAAATACACACTTTTTAACAACTGTAAACATTTTATGAGACCCACAGAGACACAGGAAAGATGGACCATTCTCTGGAGGAAAAGTACTCTGTTAAAAATTGTCGGTGATGTGGCCACAAATGAGATTCAGCAGACAAACACTTGGAAGCAGCCATTACAAAAATGTTTGCAGATTTTAGTAAAAATGCATTAGAGAATTAAGAGGAAATATGATGGCAATGACTTCACATATATGTAATCTCAATAGAAAAATCAAAACTATTTTTTAAAGACCTTGGAGAAATTCTTGTCATGTCTTCATTATCATTTCCAGTTCGGAGTAAATAAGTAAGGTTTTCTTCGCAAATACACGTAGTGCTGCTTCATCAAGACCCAAGGATTCTGAATTTAGGTTTGGGAAATCTGTCACCTTTCAAAGGAACTGGGAAATCTATCACCTTTCAAAGTTTTACCAGGTGACTCCAATGGAGTCAGGTGTGCTGATCAGTGGTGTGGGCCTGACGAATGAGCTTTTAACAATATGTACTAAAAAGTGGCTTACGTTACATGGTTAAGAATTGTTACATACAAAGGAAGAAAGTCTAAAAGATGACTTTTTACTTGTCACAGTTTTTTGTTACTCAGGATTATAGGACGTGAAAGTGATATAAAAAAGGAGTAAATAAATGATTTTTTTTTTTTTTAAGGAATGAAGGTTTTGTCTAATTTGTTTTATTTCCAAAATGTGGACTTGGGCTTTTCAAACGTGTGTGTGTGTGTGTGTGTGTGAGTGTGTGTGTGTGTGTGTGTGTGCGCGTGTGTGCTGGAAATTGAACCCATGCCAGGCCAGCACCCAGCCCTTTAACTTGTACTTCAAGGAAGGTCCTTGCTAAGCTGCCCATGCGGTCTTGACACTAGCGATTCCCTGGCCCAGCCCTTGAGATAGCAGGATAAAGAGGGTGGACATTCTCCTTGTGTTTCCAGAGAAATAATACAGAACAGAAGGCATAGCGGTGTACATTTTTCATAGAAATGTATGTAATCTTTTTCTTTCCATAACTGGCCTTCCACTGAGGCTTTGAACTAATTAATCCAGAAAGATCTGTATAAATATTTAGCTGACACCAGCCAAGAATCATTCCAATATTATCTGTTGTAATTTTGTTCTATTTAATTTTATTTCTCTTGTCATACTTTTTTTTTTTTGGAGGCACAGTAGTTTAGATCAAGGAAGACTCTTAAATATGTAGACTAACTAGCTGTCTGGTAAAGAACACTAATGAATCCCAGTGACGCATTAAAAAAATCTACAAATAGAATTAATTCTTTTTGTTTTGGGGTGATAGCACATAATTTTCACTTAATATATAACATACTGGTATCTTTTAAAAAAAGAATGACTTTTAATTTTCACTACCAAAGGAAATAGATATTACAGAAGAAAGCACATTGCAGTTTATATGATGTTAAACAAATACTGGTTGTTTAATAAACTTTGTTCCATATCCTTTACTGGATGATGTATTAGGTGTTACTCATGTTATTGGTATTTAACTAAGACCTCACTGTCACACGCTGGCAAGGTACATGTACATTGAAAATAAATATGGACAGTAGCATGTTATAACAATAAACATGTAATATATGATAATAACACCTTAATGTAAAGATATATACAGGTTACAGGTCAGTGGACAGATAAGACCAAGATTTTTAGAAAAACATTTGTGATTAAAACAATAGGCATTATAACATTAGGTAAATTTATCCACCATTAGAACTCCTGGGTTCTTAGCAGTGGAAGTTCAGCTAACACTTGTCTCTTTTTGTAGAGTCTTAAGTCTACTGAATTATTTTGAACTTCACTTTCCTTACTTTGCTCTTTTTGGATATCTTTTTGGAGGCTTTAAAACTTCTCGGTGTGTGTGTGACCAAAACAGCAAGGTGCTCCACTGTGTAACTTTTGAGCAACAGAGTAAAATTCTTTCAGAGCCATATGAATAGTCCTACAAACTAACGACGGTAAAACAAAAATTACAAGATTCAGTTTAAAATTCACCGGGTTCCTGATTATGATTTTCATAATATGATTTTGATGTAATAGTAATAATTGTGAATTGTGGCTCTGTGCCAGCCTTTTAATAGGATGTTTTAATTGCCCTAATATTTTATAATAACCTAATTTATTCTGTTTTATTGTGGAATAATAAATTTTTGATGTGTTTAAATTTCCAGTTTTTGCTGCAAATACAATTTGGCTTCTGAAGCCATACAAATGTTTTCTGTTACAGCAAATCTAATAATACTAACTTTAAATGAATTATTTGTACAGTACAGGATCAGAAGGACACTATATATATGTAATATATTTAAATACATAACTGTATTTCATGTGTACATGCATGTAAACATAAAGCCCTGGGGAGATGTCTTTTAGTTTGGCTAACCTTTTTCATTTGCTTTTCTCTTTCTGTATTTCCTTTTCACTAGTAGTGTAAGTTCCCACCTATGTTTAATGCTCTCCTAATACCAGAAACTCTCTTAGTGCAAATCCACATGCTATGATTCCCTTTGTTCCCAATCAGTCTTTTCCTTCTTTCCTCTTTCAGGTCATTTCCACCTTTTTTCAGTAAAACTGAGGCCTTTTTTCAGTAAAACTGAGAATGACTGGCATTTTAAATCCTACCAGTGTGTGACTTAATAGTCCTTCTGGAAGATCTTTCATGTGTTAGAAAGTAGATGCATTTTAATCCAGGTACTTCATTGAATTAGTGATAGGAGTTGTGTGCTAAAAATACAAAGAGTAGCTTTTGAACTAGCTTGACCTAACTACAACCCAGTTTAAATGGGAAGTTTACAAGTTGTAAGGATTCTTTTATTTCTGAGCATTAGCTTTTCTGTAAAGAGAATATATTGGCTAAGTTCTACAATGCAGAATAATCAAGACAATAGAAATAAAACTTTTGTCCTGTCCCTTGATACTATTCCATGAGACTTCCAGGTATCAGCTGTGATTAAAACTTTATATTCTGATCTTTTAGTCATTCAGGAATTTTTACATGTTACATGCACACATGGATTGTCTACACTGACATATCAGGTGTAAATTCTTGTAGCATTTGCCTCTCGCTGTGCGTTATTTCCTTTTGGAACCATGCAGGTGTTAAAAGTAACATCACAGAGGTTTCTTCTTCATCCTGTAGATTACACACCTAAAGGTTAGAGAAATTTCGTTTCTTTTAGGTCATTTAACCTGTGGGATCGAATTGAGTTGGAGTGGACTGTAGTAATGTCTTCTTCAAATGGCCATCCGCTAAATCCTCTCAGTGATTACAGCATTAGTGTCTGTGCACTGAAACTGTGGGGCATAAATACTTCATCACTTGGGAGAATATTTTTAAGACAAAGTATATTTAGAATCATGGTATTTGTCAGCCGTGAATATGTGTATCTTAAATGACAAATGAGGGCTGGTGTACAGCAGAGTGTTTATTCCACTGCATGAATAAAAATTCTTGATGCATAGTTATATTCCTTTCTTGTAGTAAAACTTGTCACTGCTTATGAAGTTGGTTAAACTTGTTACTTACTTAGTTGTACTCCAAAGGAACCATGTGATTTATTTATGTTAGATTACACAGAAAAGGCTTTGATAGTATAATTTCAAAAGGTCTTATAAAATGATGAGTCCAAATGCAGTTATATAAAATAGTAATAGCAAATTTCTAATACAGGTAAGGCCAAATATGTGCATATTGACACACTGACTGTAGACACACCTTGTATTACTTGACAAAGCTCCATGGAAATAATTTGTTGCAAATGAGTTAAAGTTTCATTTTTCTCTTTTCCTTTTAGGTTTCAGCAGAGCAGCCCTACCGTTCGGGTTAGTTAGACGAGAGCTGTCCTGTGAGGGCTACTCCATTGACCTGCGATGTCCGGGCAGTGATGTCATCATGATCGAGAGCGCCAACTACGGTCGGACAGACGACAAGATTTGTGATGCTGACCCATTTCAGATGGAGAACACAGACTGCTACCTCCCAGATGCCTTCAAAATTATGACGCAAAGGTAACTATGCATGTACTAATGCCCCCTTGTACCATGTCCCAGTTTGCAAAGTTACCCTGATTCCAAAGTGGACAGATACTGCTGTATCTGAGCCTGTAAATTAAATTGCATTGTATTTGTACCCGATGATGTTGATTTCTGCTTCTCACAAAAAGCAATCTAAGAGCACAAAACCTTCTTTTCCCCTCATGCTAAGATAGCTAGTAGCATAACTGGATTGAATTAGCTTCTGTAGCAAAACATTTTTTGAAACAGACAAAGTATTTCAACAGCTCTCATTTTCGTATTTTTCTCTTCACTTTTGTGTTGAAATTTTCACTGTGTCTTTTCTTCGCCATTTCTTTTTAGCACAGCACAGTGCTCCCTTGACTAGATGTTCCTATGGTTTACCTAGTCCCGTACTGAGGAACATTTTGATTGTTTTAAATTTAGATTTTTATGAATAAAGCCTCTATAAATATCTGTAAGGAAGCTTTCTGTGGACACAAATGTTCCATTCATTTGGTTAAATGTCAAGGAGAATAGTAAAAGTATGGGCAGTTGTGGAAGGAACTGCCAGACTGTCTGGGGAAGTGACTGCCGTCTCGCATTCTTATCAGGGGTGAACCATAGGGCTTTTTGGTCCACATTTTCCTGGCATTTGATAGGGTTGGGGTTTGGGTTTTAGCCACTCCAGTAGGTGTGTAGGGGCATCTCATTGTTTTAAGTGGTAATTACACAGTGGGAGCATTTTTTCATGTGCTTATTGCCTTTGCGCGTCTTCCTTGATGAGCTATTTGTGTTACATTTTTAGATTGAATTTTTCTCTCATTTGTTTGTAAGCATTCAATGTGTAATTTGGATGACAGTCCTTTATGTCCCTTGTGTCTCTTGCCAATATTTTTACCCAGTTTCTGTCTCCTTATACTTTCAATCACAACAAGGTAGAATAAAATAGCAAATTCAAATGAAGAAAGCGTATAGCTAGAGTCCCTTGTTCCTCCAAGGAACTATAGAAAAATGCTATTTCAACAGGTTAGATAACTTTTGGCTATCTTTCCTAGCAGATTTAGCCTAGTGATGGTTATACCTTAACATTAGAGGAGCAGTAGAGTGCCATCAACCTTTCATGTTTGTTAAAGCAAGATAGGAGCCCCATTTCTGAATAGGAAGTGGAGACTTCTGCCATCTTCAACAGTACACAGTTAGACATGTTCTAGTAAGGTTCTACTCTTTATAATTCAAACTATTCTCTCTTTTTCTCTGTCTTATACATTACACAAGATGATGTTAAAGATAAGACTAAAGGCACATTTTCTCTTGTTTAAAATTCAGACTTGAATAGAATTTATCAACTGCAATTAGAAAAGCTAACATTGGGCCGGGTGTGGTGGCTCACACCTGTAATCCCAGCACTTGGGAGACAGAGACAGGAGGACTGCTGAGTTCGAGGTTTGCCTGGTCTCCATAGTGAGCTCAGGGCCAGCCTGAACTACAAAGCGAGACCCTGTCTCAAAAAAAAAAAAAAAAAAAAAAAGCTAAAATTGGGACAATATAAAACATGACATCATTGAGTCTCTTAGGGACTGTAGCTTGTATTAAAGTGTTATTAATTGGTCTTCAGCTACTTTGAAAAGATCACACTTCCATAAGGTAGGAATGAGTATGATGCATATGGAGTGTATACACACACACATATATCTGAATACAAAACATGTATTAACATGTGATAGAATGTCTGAATACCTGGGTTGAAATGTAAGCTATGACAGTTTCTTTTTCTATTCTGTTTTCTTTCTCCACTGAGCCCCTATTCATTAATTACAGAAAGTACACGAGATACTTCTCTACTTACAACAGGACTGTGTCCCACCAGATCCGTGGTCAATTACTAATATCTTAAGTCAAGTGTCTGTGGATGTCTGACCTGCTGAGCATTATAGTACATTGTAGAGTGTCGGCCATTCACCCTGGTGATGACAGGGCTGGCTGGGAGCTCATGTTTGTTGTCAGTCATCATGAGAGAGATGTGGCACTCTGTCTACTGCTATTGCAGGAAAAGAGAAGTATTGTAAATGCAGTACTAGCATTGCTTTTGCACTGTATGAAATTGAAAAGCCTGACGTTAGTATGTTTCAGGAACCCTATGCATTTGACATAGGACATCCTACTCTTGCCATCTTTTTTATAAACTATGATAGTCCTGTTTGTATTAATTAGATTTTGGTATATAAAAGATCTTGAAGTAGTTATAATTATAATGAATCAATACAGTAATAACCTACACTTCAGAATTTCTTTGTCCAGCTCTTCCTTTTTTTTTTTTTTTGTAGCACTCAAGGTACTCTGAAAGGACACAAAAAGGCCACATAAATGATTAGACTTTATGTATATATATATATGTATAACATTTTATTTACTTGGAGATTTCTTCATCATTGTAGCCCTTCCTCTGGGTGCAGTACTATGATGAGCTTTGTAATGTACTTAGCAGCATACCTTAAAATGGAGCAGTAAATTTTCTAGACAGGAGATTGTTCAGTATACACACAATAAAAACAGCTAAAGGTTATAAGAGAAAGTGAAAGAGAAGATGGCTTAACTCCATGCTTTAATAATGTGGTTCACCATATTTCATATTAGCATACTCTTATTAACAGTTATGGTCACTTTTTAAAATGCTGATTCTGATAAGATCATGTAGTTTTTTTTTTTTTTTAGGAAACCAGAATGTATTCATTAGTTTTTGCTTTTAAAACCTTGATCATGTCATTCTTACAAGATTACATTGAACATGCCATTTGCATCACTAGTGCTTGCAAGAATAATACCTATACATTTTTTGCACAGTGAAAGTTTGGTAATCTGACCTATAACATGAATTACTGTTTATAGCTTAACTTTTCTGAGAAAATGGATTCTGAAAGTTGAGCTTATCTAATCTGAAAATTCAGAATCAGAAATTCTTCATAATTGAACCTTTCTGATCACCAACATGTACCCACCCAAATGGAGGGGCTTCAGCCTAGTACAGACCCACCGAAACCCTGTGTAAATTACCTTCAGCTTATTTTCATAAGGTGTGTGCAAAACATAAATGAATTTTGTGTTTAGATTATTTCCCTTGCAATATATCTCACTGTCTATATGCAGCTATTTCCCCAAAATCTAAGTTAGGAAAAATTTCTGGTGTCAGATAGTTAGCATGATTGATACTAATTTTGTTCAACATTGTGCATGTGGTATTTCAAAATCTGGGGACAGTCCATCCTTGGAAGATGATGGGACACATGCCCAGTCACAGTGCACAATTTATCCCTCCTTCACATGCTGACCCACATTGTTAGACTTCCAGAAGTGAGCCGGAGTGAAAGAGAAGAATTATTGTGTGTGATTACATATTTTTCTAGATCAGCAAAAAGCAGTAGGAATTGGTATAAAGAGGAGGTTTGTCAGAGCTGGGTAAAAGGGATTCTACATTTTAAGTGCCCTTTGCCAAGTTATACGTTTGAATACATAGCAGACATCCAATCAGATATGTCATAACTTTACATATTATTGGGAACAAATAGGATAACATTATGTCATTTTCAGTTGTCTTTCACAAATACTGGTGTGCATTCCTGGATATTGCTATAGTTTTTTTTTTATAGGAACAGGGATTAAACCTTGGTCTTTATCTTGCTAGGCAAGTACTTTGCCACTAACCTACATCCTCAGCTGCTTATGAATTTTATTCTGACACAGTTCTCTCAAAGTTGCTCAAACTGGCCTCAGATTTGTGAAGCTCCTGTCTCAAATTGTGGAGAAGATAATATTACATGCCTGCTCCATCATACCTGACTGATACACCTTTTAAAAGCTCTAGAATTTGGGGGCATTTAAATTACGAAAACCATACACTTGTTTTTTCAGCCCTTATTATCAAAACCTGCAGTTAGAAGGTGACTTGGAACAAATAAGGAGTAATTCTAACACCTAACAGCAGAAAATCTGTTTTTAAATCATATTACACTAGTGATGTGTAATTATTGAATCAGCAGAGTGACAGTTTAAGTATGAATACTCTACTACAAAAGAAAACAAGGCTGAGATTATTTTAAAATTAGTTTCATAATTGTAATTGGCATAAACCTTATATGTATGTCAGACTAAAAAAAAAACCTAAAGAAGTCTGTCATATCTGACTAGTTTGGAATTTCCAAACACTATAAGAAAAACAAGTTGGACAGTATCTTTGAAACTAAATCATTATGAATAATGGCTGATACATAGAATAAGTCGACTCTTTAATTTTAAAATCCTAAACTCCTAACAGCTTAGCAAATGTTTCCATTTATAATCCTCAAAATTTGATATTATGCAATGCAGTAAAGAGTCATGTTCATTTCTTTAATGTAAAAAAAAAATCTCTTTGAAAAGTTCAAAATATTACCAAAACTTTTCTATGTAGAGAGACACAGAAACTTTAGTACCATCACAGTATGTTTGTTTTATACTTCAAAATTTTCTACTTTCTTCTCCAGTTACCACTTCTAAAGTTGAGTCAAATAAATACATTTGTAAGTCAGAACTTGATCAGCAAATTATTAATATTCGTTCTCCATTTTCCTATTTATCCTCATTGAAAATGTGAAACCAAGGCTCTGTTAGTAACATATCAAAATGCTTGGGTCCCAAAGCAGTTCAGATTTTGGACCTTGGAATATTTGTACAGATTTTACTGATTAAGCATCCTTAATCCAGAGACCTAAATTCTGAAGTGCTTCATTGAAGTATTTCAAATTTCAGATTTCAGATTTCAGTGTTCTAAGTAGCTCGGCCTGAACAATACTGAGAGTCTCACTTTGTAGATCAGGCTGGCCCTGAGCTCACTATGTAGTTCAGACAAGCCTCAGACTCACAGCAATCCCCCTGCCTCTGCCTTCCGAGTGTTGGACTTATAGGCGTGAGCCACCACACATGGCATTATGGTATGAGGTACTGATTGCTGATGGGTGTGAGGAGTCACCATGCCTGGTATTGTTGTATGTGGTTACCGGGATCAAGCTCGGGACCTTGTGCTTGCCAGGCAGACGCCAGAACCAGTGAGCTAAATCCCCAGCCCAGAAATCCTGTCTTAAAATTGTTTATATCTTATGTATATGGAATTGTCACCATTACAAATACTGTATTTAGTCCTCTTAAGATAATAAGAGGCAAAACAATATAAAAGCAACACTTTGAGCACATTTTACAAATGTTTCTGATACTTTTAAGTATCTGATTTAATTAATAAGTAAATTAGAGGTTTGCTACAATGTCTGTGGTTTGCAGTACTTGATTACAATGTAGTGTCTTAAACTGATGTGCTAAACTGTACCTGAAGTTCTTTGCCAACTCTCTTCCTGTATAGCTTATTGTCATCAAGGCAGTTTTCTGCTTTTGTTTGTTGCTTTTAATTTGACTTTGTTATATGGTGTTCGGGTTCTAGCACTTTTCACTTAGAGATCTGAAAATAATGAAGTACATAAATATTTCCAGGTCTGTATTTCAGTATCGAATGTGAATTTTCTATGCAGAGATAGCTCCTGCTTTACAGAATAATCCAGGTTGTCCTGTGCCTTATCAGTGGACCTCTGTACGTACCAAGAGGAGAGAGTGGACAGCTCACATTCAAAGGTGTGTTTTTTGTAATTGACTGAAACAGACTCTTGGGTATTGAAATTGCCCAGGGAAAGATCATCATGCCCTAGACTCAAGGAACTGTCTCAGGGTCTTCAACTCTTACGTAGGCCATTTTTTTCCTACATACTTAGCAGCTGGCCAGAGTAGAGTAATAACTGTGTTCTTTGTTGTTAAACAGAGTTCAATATATATTTGTTTGTTGCAGTTTCCACTTCAGTCTCTTTCAGTCTTTTCAAGTACGGAGCATCATGTTTACTAATTTAAGCCAAGGGACCCAGAGATTTGGGAGATGGAATGATACCCTATTTATTATCTTTTTATCCTTGACTTTCCCCTTTCTATCAATGCCCTACTCTCTTATTTCTGAGTATAATAATTATATTTTATTTAGCATTTTTAACCCAAGAGCAATTCATGGGGTAACATTTTCTTGTATTCCTAAGGATTTCAAATAGGTTACAGTATATGTATGTGCACGCATGGGCTTGTCTGGCCGTGGGTGTGACCATGCGGAGGACCATGCCTCCTGAACCAGGACGTGCTCTTCCGTTCCGCCGCAGCAGATCCTTCTTGGTACCAGCAAGGCGTTGAGGGAAGGCCCTTCTGTGGGGGAGGGGGTGGCAGGCCAAGAGTTGTGTCTCAAAAGTGCCAATACCAGAGCGTTGCAGCTTCAGATTTACATGGGGTATCATATTCTACCCTTCTTAGTAGATGCAGAAAATCAGTAGTCATTGCAGATGACAGTTTATTCTGTTGCTGTATGATTTCCTCGTTTATTAAAAATATCCTGGGAATGAATAGCAGAATGACACCCAGATTTTATGCTGTGAGCCTTTGGAAGAAGTTGACATACTTAGCTCAGAGGCCAAAAACATCAACTGTCTAAACCTGGAGTGATTAAATATTTTTTTTGGGGGGGGGTATGGTTGTGTTATTTTTTCAAGTATACCGAAAAATACTAATGATGCATAAATTGTTTAAACAAAGGTGATATATACACACCTATCTGTAATTTTGCTATAAGAAACAGTAAATACTGAAGCTTCTTAGAATTCGTTCAAGAGAATCCATCACAAGACAGTCACATTTCTGCCAGTGCTGTCCGACAGAGTCCGGGTTATGGTCTTGGGTTGGCATGCTCTCCTTGGCACATAAGCTGCTCACCTCTCCCATTGATCATTCTTTCTTTCTGCAGAAGCTTCAAGCCCAAGACAGAGCTTTGTGAAATCGGTTTCCTTTTTAATTTAACTGACACATGTATCCTGATACCTCTCTATAGGTAACACTCCATTTTTCAATTGCTTCCTTTATGATCTTCAGAACTCTGCCTCATTAACAGCGTTATCATGGGAGAAAAATTAGCCCGATCTGCTTTTTCACCTAAATTGGTGTTGCATGGTAGCTGAGGAGTTGGCATGGTATATGTTCCTACATTATTGTAAGTGCTTACTAGTCGGGGATCCTCTTCTCTTGGCTTTATTCAGTACACTTACTCATTCCCATAGGATCTAAGCCTGCTACTTCTGAGAAACTCCATTCTTACCCTTGTGCTGTTTATCCCAAGTGCTTTTATCTATCTGTGGTGTCAGGTTTATCAACCATTTATCCATTAGGATGAAATACAGATGGGGCAAAATAAATAACGCAGATGCTACTAACCCATCATCTCTGCAATTTACTTAGGTTATTTTCTGTTCCTTGATGGGTTTCCACTAATTCTCTCACTCTTGGCTGAGTTATTTCCAGACAAGTAAGTGGAATTATAACCACATCTCTTTGGCCAAAGATTTGAGAGGGTACTAGTATAGTCCTGAACCTTAGCACAGTAATAAATAACCATTAAAACTCTAATTGGTATATCTAATTGGACACATACTTTGCATGTCACTTACTGATGGACATTTAAACTAAAGCACTCATTATGGGAAGGGGAAGCTATTGGCAGTTAAAAAAAACACCATGAACCATATTAAGCATTCACATTTACTGTGCAGGAAAGACTAATAAATTATAAAATGGCTTAGAAGATAAATTATCTAAATATCCCTTAGGACCTTGCTTATCAAATGAAGCCAGAAGAAATAATGTCACATCACAGATTCTGCACTACAGGGTGCTCTCTTTTCCCTTTTAAAATGAAAATTGGTGAAATGAACGTCTCACTAATAATGCAGGTTGAGAGTATACGTGTGGTCGCTTGTTTTCACAAGGGCTTCCTAGTAATACGTAGGTTTTCCTTTTTTGTGGAGTGTCTGTTGGCTCTAGAAGCCAGCATCAGCTTTTCTAATGGTTTAAGATACTAATATTCAATCTAACCTAAGGATCATCCATTGAACACCAGAAGCTTGAATTGTATTGTAAAAATGTAAGTTGTCCTTAAATTTTGCAGACACACATGTTGATGAGAACAAGGGAAGTTAAGTTTTATAAGAGAAGCCTTTTTGTTATGTTTGTGCTGATTACTGAGCTTCAGGTTTTATCTTGTAAACATAATCATTGAATGATAGAAAGATGAAAACATAGAATAATAGCAAACATAGTAAACATAGACATTTTGTGTGGCCTATAAATTTCAATGTAGTAATCAATGTCATTTTGATATAGGGGTCTTTTTGAGTGCTTTTCATAATGTTAAAGATTATTCTCACTTTCTCATTTGAGGGATAAATATAGGAGAGATGGGTATTCTAGCATCTATAGTACCTTTTCACTCACCTAGAACAGTCTTTGCTATATACAAAAATACTGGTTTGTGTTTAAATATATAAATTTAAACAATTGATAAAACTTGTTTGGCTAATTCATATTGCTAATACACTAGTGACTAATCAGATGTTTAAAGTGTAAATAAATGTATTAAGTAAATGATGAAATTTTTGTGGCCAATAAGGTGGCCTTTACACACACACACACACACACACACACACACACACACACGATCTGCTCATAGAAGACAATTTTCTAATACTGATTTGAATAACTATATTGTGATTTGTTTTTAATATGTATGTTTTTCTGATATCATGTTAATCATGTAAAAATTTAACTTTTGAGCATCCTTCTAAAAAGTTACACTTCAGCTGGGGATGGTGGCTCACGCCTGCAATCCCAGAATTTGAGAGGCTGAGTCAGGAGAATGGCCTTGAATTCAAAGCCAGCCTGGACTACATAATCAGTTTGAGTTCAGCCTGAATCTCAGACAAGACTGTTTTAAAACAACAACAAAAAATCCGTAATGGAAAACTGACACACTGTGACTGTAGTTGTAGGTAATAGCAGTAGGATTTACTTCAAAGTTGTAGATCAAGACATAATAATTTTCTTTTGGATTTGGCTTTTTAAAAAATTTTTCACTATGCATCTCCTCCAAAAATACTTTCAATACCAATGGAACAGAAGTGCAATACAGAAAATGTTTCTACCAGTTTATAGAAAAAGAACAAATTGTGAATTAAAACTTCAGCTAAGAATTTAGAATTGTTTTTGGTATGCAGTACACTTTTATTAACAAGAAATAATCCATGTACATATAGAATTTTAAGAATGATTTTGTGTAAATTATGCTATTTATTATTTGATACATTGTATTTAATGAAAATAATAAAATATGATTCTAGGTAAAATTGAAAAATTTCCATTATAATTATCCTTTTACATATAATAAGATTTCCAAGTAAATAAAACACTTGTCTATTATTTTGTAGAGAAAACACTGTTAGTCATTGATTTATCCAAACTACTTATTTTATTTTCTTACTAGCAATTAGGGAATAGGATAGAAATAGTGACTCAGAAGCATCACGGTGTACTCTGTTGACTAATTTTATTAAATGAAGAGAGAAAAAGATTTGCTATTAAATTGAAAACAGTTAAATTGTCAGCTATTATGGCTTTATTAATTTTCTATATATCATGTACTGAAATTGTAAGCATACAGACCATAATAGCAATACAGCAACAACAAAAAGCACCAGTATTGATATTATATTTGTACACTGTGTAAATTGCAAACAGTTAGGTTTTTGATGACATTTTACTAATATGTAGTTATCTGTTTGTAAGTTATAGTAGTCTTATTTTGCTTTATACTTTTTTAACTATATTAAACAATTTAAACTTTTAAATGCTGTTTGTTACACCGCAGTTGATTTTAGAGCTTGTATCTTGCAGCTGTTTCTAGGGAAAAACTCATGATGAAAAAATACACAGAAGATTCTGTAGTCCTTTAGTAAATAAATCCATCAAGGATATTTTGCAACTAAACTATCTCACTGTTCTTCATTGTTTCTTCACTTATCACATGAAAACAAGGAAAAAAATATGGATTTAGATCTCATGGAAAAATGCTGTCTTTGACCTTAGAATGTGTGAAATGAGGGTTGCTCTATGTATGTGGACCTGAGGTTACTCAAAGAGTCTTAATTGTTTGTCTTTTTATACCACACAGCTATCACTGGCATTGAATTCACCTGTAGTTTTTGAAAGTACTGTGCTCTGTCTACGGTAGAATCCCAATCAATGCATGTAGCCCATGAAACTTAAGATACGAAAGCCATTCATTTGAAGGGTAGCCATCTTCAGAAACACTGAAATGATTTTTGTGTGATTTGCAAAAGTACAGTATTTAAACACAATCTTCAGAGTTTTTTTTTTTTTTTTTTTTGAGACAGGGTCTCACTTTGCAGTTCAGGCTGGCCCTCAGCTCACTATGTAGCCCAGGCAAGCCTGGAACTCAGCAATCCTCCTGCCTCTGCCTCCCGAGTGCTGGTTTTACAGGCGTGAGCCACCATGCCCATCACAGAGGTTTTGATTAAAGCCTTCTGATTTCCATGTTCCTCTTCCCCTCAGTTTGATGCCTTCAGAATAGAAACAGCTTTTGGGGATTCTGTTATGTGAACTTCAGCTTATAATAAATTCAATTTAAGTTTATTGGGATGCTTTTAGAATGTTTCTACAGACACCTGATCTATGAAGAGCTATTCTGGGGAGGAAATGACCTTTAAGCCCATTGCTCCTTGTATTTCTTTACCGTGACAAAATGCGCAAATCACATCACAGTAGGTAGGGAGTGGAAGTGAAGTAATTGTACCATCAAACCAGAAGCTGGTCTTTGAGAAAAAAATTTTGTCATTAAACCTGTAAGAAAAAAGAGATCATTGGCTTTTTGTAGATGACTAAATTTTCACCAGTAAATTCTTGGTGGAATATGTGAACTACTTAGAGCAAATGTTAAGGGCAGTACTCGAAATTATACAGTTCCAAGTTGCCCTCCTCTTTGGATGCAAAAACAGAATTCATCAGAACTGTAGTTTTGTCAGGCTCATGTAGAAGGGTTCCAGCAGACTTGGGCACAGATGGCCACGTCGGTGCATATTTTATGTATATCCACCATCAGTAGAGGTAACTTCAGGACATACTCATAAGTGAAATATATAGGTCACAGATCTGTAAATATCATATCTTTTCTCTAATATGAGAAACTGAAGATATAAATGAGCTCTAGAGTATATGGTAGATATTATGAAATGGAAAATATTCAAAGGGAAATGGGGTATAGGGGTAACAAGGGGAAGAAAAAATATGGTAATAAAAAAGGGAAACAAAGCTTATGCATATAGGGGTGGGGGGGTTGTAGGGTGGGTGGGGGAATGGGAAAAAATGAGAGTTAAATTGTGTTATATGCTGGTACAAATTCTCAATATTGTGTGTGATCACAATCTGTATATATAATGTACAAATAAAGATTCAAATTTAAAAAGAGACATAAATATATATATATACATTATATAATATATAAAAGAGGCATATATGGCTATCCTTGTATAGAGGCCTTTTTGAACTGTCAGCATTAAAATACATTAAATTTGATATGAAGTTAGAAAAAAAAGACAGGTGTCGGTCAGCAATCTCAGAAGAATGGCAAGATTGTAGAAAGTGACACTATAAAATTGTATGAGGAAGCAACTGTACAATGTTTAAAAAAAACAAGTATTGAAAATGAGTGCAAGGCAATTCATTCAAATTTTGCTTACTTTTCTGGATTTTGTTGGTTGTGGTTGACGTTGGCTTTTAAAGTTTTACTTATGACGTTTTTTTCCCCCTCCAAAAGAACTATTTACTTTGGTGCTTGATTTTTTTTTTTTTTTTACTTAGAATTTTTTTATTTCTTCAGGAAAGATCTGTATGGTTTGGGAAGCTTTGAGCTATACTAAAGCAGAATCTAGAATCCCTTTTTTAATTTATAAATGGTGGTTTTGATAAGCTGGAGTAGTGTTCACTGGACATTCCAAGCCTGATGCATCATTTCAGGACACTTCAGTATGTCTTACCGATACCTTTTTATTGCAAAGACTTAGGATTTGTAAGAGATATTGAATGTTTATACAAATTTAAAAATTAAATTTGAGGGGCTTTAGTTACATAGATCAGTGACAAAACATATATGCAAAAATTTGAGCAGAATAACTCATTTTCACAGTTTCTGTAAATAAATGCCTGATTTAAAATCTTCTTACACTATGAAATAAATGAATTTGAAGCAACACGAGATGACTTGTCTTTTACATCTTCCTCCTCTTTCTGTTTTTAGACGTTCCCTTCACTCCCAAAACCTCTTTCTGAGAGTCGCTTTTATTAAGATATTTCCTTTTTCTAAAATCAATAATCGAAAGGTGTTTTATAAACCACAGGTTGTTTTCTTCTTTCTCTGGATTTTAGAACAATAACAATACTGTATAGCAACAGGAGATAAGAAAATAATTTTCTCAATGCATTTTGTTATTTCATATTTTTGTCCCATACATTAAATTACATTAATATTCTAGTCCTCAAGTGTTCTCATCATTAATGTTTTGGAATTCTGTACATATAATTTCAAAGAATATTTATAAGTAACTTTTGCGATGAGATTGTGAGTTATGTGAATGAAAATATATCTTTTAAAGAAATGTATGTAAAACGTGTTAGAGAGGAGACAGTGGTCATAATAAATATTATTATTTGGTAAATTGGTTCAAGATATTTATCTGTACATTGCCATTTATTCCAACCCTTGATGCATAGACATTTATTAGGCCATGATGATTACTGAATGTGAAATGTAACCAAGATTTTTATTCAAATATAATTTAAATATTCATCAAAGAGAAGTTATGCTTGAGACTGACAGAGACTATTAACATCAAAAAATATAATTAACTGCATTGGGTATCATGAAGCAGAGTTAGCCAAATAGCCAAGAGGTCTAATTGCTCTAGAGCTTGAGAAGCAATGGTTTTATTTTATGCTGTAGCTGTGGAATTAATAGTAATGTGGTTTCCTATGTGGGCCAATTAAAAGCTGCCTATTAAGGTTCATTGCTCTATAGGAAACCCATTGAATATCGGTTAGTAAACAGGATTGGCATGTCCATGTGTACAAGAAGATAAAATAGAATACAAACCATGAAAATGAGATATCACATGAGAAGAACTGCCTTGGAAAATAGTTCCTTCCACTCTGCACCATTCCACTGTAGCATGGGATGTGGTTTCGTGGCCTGCCTTCCTCTTTTTAGATCTGAGTCTGTCCCTATCTGCCTGGGGAGTCGCTGAGTCCCCACAGAGCACTCCCAGGAGCAGGGGATCCTAACCCTTCTCTCCAGAGCCAGAATTCACTGAGAGACACATACACCTCCTTGTCCTTTAGCTTTGCTTCGGACAGTTGGAAAGACGGTCCTTGCTGAGAGATTTCCTGGGCCTTGACGTCCCTGCACTGAAATTCTCCTCCTTCCTGCCCAATCCTGCCCCTCTCGGCTTCCGTAAGAGCTGCACAGACACTCCCGGCCAGGATTCTGTCTCTTATTCTATTATCCTGCCCCCCCCCCCACCCCGCCATTGGTGCCAAATATAAAAGCAAAGCCTGCCAGTGCTGTTGGTGATGTACATTTTAGGAATCTGGCAATGACATGAAAACCAAAAATTGTTAAAGCAAGACAAACAAAACAGTTGTCTAGTGCGGGTCTCAAAATGACTTTCTGCATTCTAAAAATTCATCTTTGTCACGTTTGTCTTCCAATAAAAGGAATATTTAGACCTTAGCGGCTCTGTTAAGCTTTTAGCTGAATACAGAAGGGAAGCATTCTTGATTGAACCCAGAAGAGTTAGCCTCAGCTAGGCAGGAGAGATTTAAAAATGGATAGCCATTCTAACAGCATTTTGACATTAATGAGGTTCCTGAAATGGAAAAGTTTAAGGGTCAAAGAGAAAAGCAGTAGCAGGGACATATAGTGGTTTTTATTCTTAATAATGACATATCAAATATGCTTTATAAATTGACCATGATTCTTTAAAGTACATAATTTTATGTTGGTGTACTACTTAATACTGATTGTGGATTTTGCAAATAAGTGTTAATTAAAAAATACTGGACTAAACTATGCCACCTTGAAGAGTTTGTTAAAGAAAAAAAAAACTTTAGTTTCACCTCGTGTAAACTGTGAAAAATCTTAATTGCATAAGAAAGTTAAATGTGAACAACGTGATCATGTGTAAGGAATGTCTGTCATCTGCAGCGATGAGGATGTTTTTCAGGTCATTCATTATTTAAGACACTTACCCTGTTTGGTTCTGTGGCATCAGAGTGCCCACGAGCTCTCCGAGGCACAGGATTGTTTGCTGCAGAATGGCACCCAGCCCTGGACTCCAAGCCTGCACACGGTGCGAGGGATCTTTAAAGCACTTGCGTCTAACGTTTATAGACCTTGACGAGCTGAGCCTTTCAGACAAGTTGCTGATATGAAGCTAATTCAGACTAGGAAAGTAATATTGAATGGCAGCTTTCTGTTGTTGTCCTAAGTTTTAAAAAGCAACATAAATTGTTCCTACAAACTGTTCATCAGGATGTTTTTGATGCGGCTTATGCTATAAGGATATAGAGTCCTAGGTGGTCTCTGAAAATTACCTCTTTGTCATTTTGTGTGTGAATAACCAGTAAAAATATATACTTGCAAGAATCCCAACTAGTATTTATGGAGATAAATCAACTTTAGAACAGGGTACAGTGTTACATATGTGGCTCATACTTCAGAGATTCTTAGCGGACCTCTCACAGATAGAATCTGGTGAGGAGGAAGAGCCATGTACAAAAATGTTAGGACTCCAAAGTATCGCTTGTATACAACACACTTCTGAAACTTGTGCAGAAGAAGTGGTCAGCTGGCTTATTCGGGTAACACGGAGGTCTGTTCACAGACTTACTCAACTTCTGTCCATACCCTTTCATGTTTTATTTCTGTATGTTGCCATAGTGAATAGTACTAGGGCTAGAGAGCCTGTGCAGAAATGCTGAAGCAATAATTGCTCTTTGTACAATGGCAATCAAGAAGGTGAAGCTTCATATACTTTGTTTTTTATCTCTGTAGATACTCTTTGAAAATGGTATAGTTAAAGTGTTACTGTTTCCACAATGGCAGATAATTTTTATACCTACGATACACTAGCAGATATTATATTCTGGTTATTTATAACCACAGGTGAATATAAAATTATGTTCTCTCCATCTTTAGTCTATCTATCTTATCTATCTATCTGACAATTTCTTGCCTTTGTGACTGAGATGCAGTGAAAAGATACTTCCCTTGATCTTTCTCTTATTCCCCCCCTTAAAAGAACTCTTGGGTAATAGGCTGCAGAGTGAATGCTTATGAGTTGGTGCTCAGTTATCACGGATGCCATCAGCAATGCCTTGTTGCCTTCTTATCAGCCACTTCCTGCTGTCAGCTTGGCACTTATTTCAATAGAAAAGGATTTGCATCAAATGTAATGCCTTATTATATACAGCTAACATGGGGTTTTTAATTGTGCAAACACATGAGGCTCCTGCGGTGGCAGTCAGTTTGATAAAAGGATTAGATTATGAATATTTTGTCATGATTAAAGATTAGTCCCGATTTATCAGAAGTGAGCTAGTGAAATTTGTCGTATATTTAGCAGTCAGGTGAGACTTCATTAAACTGGAGGGAATACAAACAACAGAGTATCCATCTCCTCCCAAATCCCTGATGGATTTGACTCTTTATATTCAGATTAGGAGTATTAAGGAGGGTTTGGCCCTCTCCAGCTGCTCTCTCTACTGCTCAGAGGACCCCAAGAATCTGTGTTTCCTGCTTTGGGCATTTATTGTTTCTCATCTCTTGCGTTCAGAACAGACAGGTAAACATTTATGCGAGATTTCTGCAGTTTACTTTTGAAAGGAAACGACAACTGGTATATATCACAAGACATATGGAGTTGTTCCTTCCTTTAAAAAAAGCCTTTGATAAAACAGAAAAGAAGCATTCCATTTTAGAGAGTTTTAGGTGAGAAGTTCTCGCTGAAGATAGAGCTATGTTTCTGGATGAATTTAAACGATTTCTAACATCCGATCAGAAGGTAAAGCTTTTCAGGTCTTGGAAACCAGTTAAGGTCACTGCATGAAACCTAATACAATAAAGGATCCAGCTCTCTGTGGAGTGTTTGAGAAGTAGCGTAGGAAGAGTACTTACAAAGACATTTATAGTTTCATTCCAGACAAAGGAAAAACCTTGCTGAGTTTAGTTAAAGACTAAAATACAAAATATTGGTGAGATACAACACAAAGCAGAATGTGATTAATTGGCGAATTAATTTAGACTTTTACCGCTGCAGGGAAGGGGGGGCACTTAAGTTGGGGTGATTAGTCAAGAAAAAATTGATTCTGCAAGGCTCCTGTGCTTTCTTTTCCCTCCTCAGCACCTGCGTGGCCGGTCTTCTGTGTGCCCGTATGCGTCTTCCTAGAGGACGGAAAGTCACTGCTCTTGGACTTGCCCAGAAGGCTGGGAAATGGCCCGCAGCAGGGCCTCTGGCTTGAAGCCCAGTATCCTAAAAGCTCTCATGATTTTCCACCTCAGGGTCTGAAGGTCCTTCAAGGGAAGGAAGAAATAGTTTGAGAGATGTCTGTGGGAATACCTCTGAGTACCGGCTGGAGGTATCCTGCGCGTGTCAGAAGCTCACTATCCAGCTCTTTCACATCTCACAGACGTCAGTGACCAGTATCCACAGGACAAGGTCACCCCTGCGTTTCTTTCTTAAAGCCAGTACTGAGCTGCCCTTGTGGCATGGAGCGGTAGTAGAGATGTTTTCTTCGGGTGTGGTTTTGGCAATGCAGGCAGATCTTCAGGGTCTTGTTCATTCATCTGTGTTCCCAAGGGATTATAGTAGATCAGCAGTTGTGACGGACGTTTCTGGAGAAACCCTGGGGTTGTGGTTTAAGTGAGGTGAGGTGAGGAGACTGGAATGTCTCAGGTGCTGGAGCAGAACTTTGCTGCCTCGATTGCAGGCCCTGCTGCCTCCCCAGCACAGTCAAGCAGGTTTTTTGTTTGTTCCCCTTGCAAAAAAAGAAAAAAAAAATTGACAAGCAACAGTTGTTGCCAGAATGTGATTCTAATTCAAGTTAATTAATGGTATATCTAATTGATTTTATATATATAATTTCTGCTCAGACTTATTAGTATACTTGCTACTAACATTTTCAAATTGGGAGTAGCATCTACTAGAACTGAATGTCTTCCACTAGGAACAATGATGGGAGGAAATGAAGGTTGTGGTTTTTGTGCAGCCCGAACTTACAATCAGAGTTGGTGGAGAAATATTTGTGTGCTGTTTTGTTTTGTTTTGTTTTGTTTTGTTTTGTTTTGTTTTGTTTTGTTTTGGGAAGACCGGGTGTAAACTTAAGACCTTGTATTTGCCAGGCAGTCATGGTACCACTGAGCTACATCCTGGTCCTCTTTGTGGTGTTTTGTGTAATTGCTTTGTGCTACATTCTTAGAACAAGTTTTCCCTTTGTTAAATGTACTTTACATATTTCCCTTTCCCTATATGTTGGGTTATTTTTCAGTTTCTATTATTAAGATACTGCTCACTCATACTTTTTCAGCCTTTGCACAACATTTTTACCCATTTTCTTCTTTATGTTTATGTTCCTCTCCATGTGTTTATACACTGTGCCAAGATTTTACGGCCAAAATCTTAAAGGTTCCACAAGGAAAATAAATTACTTCAAAATAAGAGTAATGATTAAAAAGTATTTTGCTGACAAGTTTGGAGCAATGTAGTGCTTAGAAAACATACAGAGTTTGGTTTTGATCATGACTGCGTTGCTTCTTGTTTCAAAACCAAGCACTTCTAAGTACGTACCAGTAATACTTCTAAGTTTTACTTAATTGCACAATGGTCCAAAGCCATGCTGCCTGAAATGTTAGGATTTTAATTTTGTACTTTGGGTCTGATTTGTGTGGCATGGCTGTCAACATTAGCTACTGTGCTGGGACCAGAGTGAGGTCTGTAAAAATGGAGATGTTTAATACTGGCTACTAATGAAAATCGAAGTTAGTCTTATATTCATTATCATGTTGTGTAAACAGCATCCTACCTAATATCATGAGAGTCAGGAAAAAAATCTTTATGGCGTAATTTTCCTGTTTGTCAAAGTCATAGCCAAACCAAGGGAGTAATCTTTAATGTGAATTTAAAATAGCAGCAGCACAAATCCAGTTGACTCAGTTTTGCCCTCTAAAACTCCTTTTACTTGCAGGTTCTTTTGCATTATTTCAAACTCTAATCCTCTGAGCGGGTAATTAACAGACCAGAAAAGCCATTTGTGGAAAAGAAGAGCCATAAGGGTGAAAATATTTCTTCACTGAATGATCTTTAAGAAGTAAATAATTACAAACGAGAAGATTTGGGATGACCAATCTAAATGCGAGGATAATTAGGAGGAAGAGAATATGAAAATCGAAATGCTTGGCATGTACAACAATTCTCATATCATAACAAAACTAATTAAATATTTAGAAACCAGAATCCCCTCACAATTTGAAGAAAAATAACCCACGACAAAAGGGTCTCTAACTTTGCAGATAATTAGCGAGGGTTATAAGAAGGAAAAACATCACAGATTAGTTCCAAGGCTCGGCAAGGTCATGTCTTATTACATTGTGTCTTTTATATAGCCTGGTAACAAGTTTCCTGCTAATTTAATCTAACTAGGGCATCCCATAGCGATTTCCCATCTCCCTTGTTAAAAATACGACAGTTTTTCCAAGTGCAAACTGTAGTAGGTTAGCATTTTTATAAATTATGGCTCTTATTGATGCAGGTTGCATATGTTTTTGAATTATTAAAAGTGAGGGTCTTGAAACAGAAGCAGTGTTTTTGAATTATTTTTAACTTTTACTGTTTTTATCCCCTCCTAAATCATCATATTCCTTTCATTAAATAGTTAGACCTGATGACCCTGTGAATGAACGTTAGTCTCAGTGGCATGCTTAGTAAATAAATACTTCTTATTTTGCTAATAAAAGCAAGCACATTTATGTCGAGTGTGCATTTCGGCAAACAAGAGGTTTTGTACTGGATTAATAAGGCGCCAAGTGAGTCGAGCCTAATTTGCATTAAACTGACCCTAAGGTCCAGTAAAAACTGCAAGGAGTTTCAGAGGTTTCTGAACCACAGAAAGTTGTTTTTTGCACAGCATCGCCACTTCACAATGCTTATTTTAATAATTAATGTGAAAATTTAAGGTATTTCTACGATGCAAATTAACCATAAATATAAAAATATACGTATTTTGTGGGTATAATTCTGGGTACAGTATTTCATTCATATACAAAAGAATTATGGAAAGTGTTGCTTTTTGTGTCATTTGCATGTTCAACATTTAAAAAATGAAATGACAACTCTGTAGAAATGGGCTTACACAGGGTTTCAGTGTTTGGCTTTTTTGAGGAGAGACCTTTCTGTTTTTCTTATACACAGTAGTCTTTTTCAAATAAGCTTATGTTTACCTAACAATGAAGAAATGCATTTTGTATTTTTATGATTATTGTAGATTTTTCTGTAGTTTTTTTAATCTCAGGTTTCAAAGATTTTATTATGACAACAGCAATCCTAAAAATATCAGGATATTTAAAACTTTTGAAAATAACATGTGAAATGAAATGAAACAAGTTACTGTATTTATTTTCTAATTTATACTTCCATTCATGTACTGACATTCGGGCATGTTATGCTGCAAATTCTAGGGTAGTACCAGCACATGTTTTTCAGTGACAAATTCAAAATAAACAACATGATATTGCCTAATGAATAAAGCATAATATGCTAAAGTACCTAAAGAGTCAAATGCCATATCATACAAGTCCTCGATGTAACACAAGTTACTAAAGAAATCACGAGAACCTAGTTATGTGACAAATGGGGACATTATTATAAAACTCCTTTTTTTTGCAATATGAATTACACATCATTTAGCTCCCTGATGTTATGCTTACCTACTAATTGTTTAAAGTCACAAATAATCACTAATAAATGTTTAAGTCAAGCAAGACCAACTTTACAGAAATGTAAAAGGTATTTCATTATGAAATTTCCTGGAGACAAAGCTTCAATTTAACAGTCCAGTTTCCCTTCTGCATCTGAGAGAATAATTGTCACCTTGTGCCTGGAGGACAGCTTCTCCCCAAGTCCTTCCTGATTTGTTTGATGAATTTTCTTAAGCAAATCTGTTTTCATGGAGTTCACCTTTTCCTGCTTTAAGGTCATTCTCTTTGTAGAGAAAAATGTGTTATACATCTAAAGGATAAGACGACTTACAGATTGTTCAAAATTGTTAGTATATGAAGGAGAGGTTGAAAGTAAAAGACTTCCTTTCTCTCTCTTTTAAATAATCTATTAAGTGTTTATTATTGGTTTTCATGATACAAAACTGTGTCTAAATTGACAGGAGTTTTTTCAGAGTCAGGTACAGCTGATTGAAGCAATGTTATTTTCTGTTAACTACTTTTTTTATTTACAAGCAAAAGTAGCCAGCTTAACCATTTGTCATTTCATTTCTTGAGAGAGGCTTACTGGATTCTTATGTGTTGGGCACTTATCACTTCCAGTAGTAATTTACTAATTACCAACTTCTCTTTTCTTTTCCTCTCTTTAGTTGTTTTCCCCTCATTTTGTGGCAAGGTTTCTGTTTTCATTTAGCTTATATACTGGAACAATATCAAGTATACTGATGGACATGTGTGATTTATATCTAACTAGTAATTTAGGCTCAGAAATGAATGTCATTCCTGATCTATTAATTAGACCATTGATTCACATTAAATAACTCAAATACAAGAGTTGTATCCACTTGGCATATGTGATTCATCAGCGATGAATCCCAGGATATTCCTGTGAATGTTATTTGTCCTTGACCCTTTGTGAAGTCCCACTATGGAATCCTGGCATCCTAGTATCTTCAGAACATTTTTTCCTGCCAGTTGTGGTGGCTCACGCCTGTAATCCCAGCACTCAGGAGGCAGAGACAGGAGGATTGCTGAGTTCGAGGCTTGCCTGGGCTACAGAGTGAGCTCAGGGCCAGCCTGAATTAAAAAGCGAGACCCTGTCTCAAAAACAAACAAACAAACAAACAAACAAAAAAAATCATTTATTTCAGGTCCACGAAGTGAACAAATGAGATTCAAGTTAGATGAGGGCAAAAACAAAACAAAAAAAAAAAAACGAGAAAAACCTAGAATGTTTACTTTAGTATTTTGTAATCGAAGTTTAAAGATAGCAGATGCCACTTACAGGAATAAAATGTCAGAGCAATCTCCAGTGAACATAGACATTGAGTAAAGAATCACACTAATTCTAGAGGATAATTTCAAATTCAAGCAAACTTGAATTTCATTTCTGTCATGATATTCTGAGCTTTTCTGTGGAATGCTAGGAGTGTTTTTGTTCGAGTTGGTGGATTTTGCATTTTTAATCTTCCTTAGAACTGTGGTGAATAATAGCCCCTGGCAGGAGATAATGAAATTTTCTTAATTTATATTTTCAAGTAGAAGCTTCAATTGAAAATGGCATCGTGTGGCCTGGAGACATAGCTCTAGTGCAAGTTTCAGGGGGCCGCAGCCATAATGCAGCACCATCGGTGACGGGGAATGATAGGACAGTGAAGAAGTAATTTAAGGAAGAAAAGAAAATGCACCAAAGCTTTATTGTAGCATATCTAATGATCTGCTGAAGATTCCCAATGGTTTTTGGAGCATGACTGGAGAAACTAATGTTATCTTGCCAAAACAGAAGCCCCTGCTTAATCAGCAGAACAAGACTATTGATTAAAGCACCTCGCACAATAGATTACACATGGAATCTCATCTCCATACTTCGCACTGAGTAAAGTGTAATAATGAGCATGAGATAATCAAAAGAAGAGTAAAAGCAATTTGTTGAGCATTGTACAGTTCAAGATTAGAGTTGGAATAGATACAAATTTGCATGAATAGTTCGGTCTGTTTTTAAAGCTGTACTCGAGAGAATATGCGCAGAACGGGGACTACTGCAGCCTGGGAAAAGATGTTCTGCTCTGACACTTGCAGATCTCTGTCCATTTTGTTTCCTTATCTTGTATCTTTGTTGATGTGTGTGTGTGTGTGTGTGTGTGTGTGCGCGCGTGTGCACGCGTGAGTATGTGGTTGTAATGGTGGTAATTTATATTTATTGAGGCTTATTTTCCAAGCATTTTGCAGGGATTTCCTGCATCATCTTTTTACCTTAACAATGAGCTTCTGAAAATGGCATTGACGTTTCCCAGATGAGAAAGCACAGGTTGAAAGGTTGGATACATTCCGGCACGGGTTCACAATTCAGCAGGTGGCCAAGTTGGAGCTTAAAACTCTGTTTCTCTCTCTCTCTCTCTCTGAGTTTAAGCCATGTGTTTCTAACACTTGCTGTACAATTAACAAATGATTTGTGTTCTGGACAGAGTTGCACAGTGCTATATTTGACAAACGATGCCTATAGGGAAGAGGAGCAAGAGATGGAAGGATAGGGAGGAAAGAGAAGGAAAACAGATGCAAAAAGAATTACTATGTGGTATGTGCATGTGTCGCTCCCGACAAGGGCTGTCATCATTCTGTAATGCAAATGTCTAATAAAAAATAAAACTAGCCAAAAAAGTTTATGTAGTATTTTAAAGAATACTGTGCTATATTGCTAATTAATAGAATCTATTCTCACATTATAATTAGCACTGTGTACATTGTGCTACCTTTCTCTTATTTTAAGAGATTTAGGAAAAGGAATATATGTATATAAATATTTCCTTATTAGTATTGCCTTAATTATTTTATTCCACCATACAATAGTTTCTTTAAAATGCTACTATTATTCTGTGTGTGGCATTGTAAATTAATTTTTATATACTAGAATATGTTGTTTTTTAAAAATTTAATTTATTGGTACATTATATAGACACTACAACTTCACTCCACATTGAGAATTTGTACCAGTATATGACATGACTTAATTCTCATTAATGGTTTTATATGATGCTTTTTCAATAGTTACACATTTTTTGAAAACATTTAATTTTTAAAAAACACTGCAGATACCTTAAAAGTTAACATCAAGACCTGAAAACATCAAAGATAAAAGATACTATTTATCATTGCTATATAACTTTTTACTGTCTCCTATTGTGATGTCATAAAATATATCCAAAGATGAAATGCAGTGTCTGTAATACTTTATAACATTTTGCCATCTGGTGACTGTGATGGCGTATGCTAGATATATTGGATATTTCTTAAAACGTTTTTCAAAAGTTTCTTCTTTACATCCATGCACATTCCCAGGCAGTATCATTAACTTTAAATATTTAATGTTTGATCACCACGAAATAGATTGGTATGTTGTTCTCTTATGCCTAAAAATTAAATTGCACAAGTAATCTCCAAAATCATTTGGGTTTTTTCCTCCTTCTTTTAGAGAAAAATGTTCAGTTTCATTTCACTTATTTTTCTCTCTCATTTTGGTTAGAAAGATTATGAGTTGCTGCCTGTCATCCCAGCATTGTGGAAGCCAGAGGCGGAGCAGAGCAGGTTCAAGTCTAGCTAGGCCCATTTAGTAGCT
>PVIC010013691.1:0-37714 GCA_004025085.1 Thryonomys swinderianus | reverse complement strand
CTTTCTCATTAGCTACACTGCTGCACAGCTTAAATATAAACATACCTTGGCACAGGGTTGTAAATTACCTGCTACCCTGCGTCAGAAGGGGCAGAGCTGATTGGAGCAACTCCGTGCTGTGCTCACTACACTAAAGCTGATTTACACGTCTCAAAAAAATAAAAACCCACCAAGAATCACACTGACAGCAGATCTCTTTGAGTTTATTTGGCTTAAAACTGGTAATGACCTGTCTTTATTAGTATTACTAAGTTTTATGTGCAAAATCCAATTTTCTGTGGAAATATACTTTTGCTGCATTTGCCAATAATATCCTTTGCAGTTACCTGTAGCTATTAATTTTTTTGAAAACTTAGATTCCTCAACTTATTTTTAAAGGATTTTAAAAAAACCCAACAAACTAGTTTCATTTTGAAATCAAACCAAACCCAGCTGTATGGAGAGATGGAGGAACTAGAGAGCTCAAGGAGTGCTGTCTGCTATTCCACATCATTTGCAGGCTGACGTGTAGATACCATTCCTCAGATCCACATCTGAGCAGCCAGCCATATCAGATTTTCTCCAGGAGACCGCGCAGTCCAGCCTGTAATGAAACGTGGACTGGGGAGCATCCCCCAGCAGTACAAACTTCATCTGCACACTTGGAGGTGGGTGGGGAGCCCTTTACAGCTACAGAGGCAGAGTTTGGCTCCAGCGTCAGCCAGGAGCTTGCAGCTTCCTATCACATCCACTTTTTGCCTCACTTAGTTAACTGTGTCTTTCAAATTAAAATTAATGAAGTACATTAACTCATTACCACCTTTAGTCCGCAAAGTCTATAGGTTACCAATGATCATCACACCTGCAGGAAACCAAGACAAGGCTGAGTGTGCAACCCAAACCCTATGGCGTTTCTAGCCAGGAAAGCACTGCCATCTAGTGGCCTCCCTGGGTTTACCGTACTGTGGAGACGCAGCTTGGGCCTGGACCCCAGAACAGCAGCAGGAAGAGCTCAGGGAGTAAACTGGGACGAGAGATACCCCTGTATACGATGTGGAACGCACACAAAATTAACCAAATTGCTTTCAGACCACAAAGAACCCAAAGGGAATGGGAGGCAAAAAAAGTTAATCCAAACCACAAATTATCTTGAGACCGTAACACTGAGTGAAAAACCAGGCAACAAAGGTTAAGTGTCTCCTGAGAGATTCAGACTGTAACTAATATAAGTGAAGAGCAAAATAAAAGGGGATCTGGGAGAGGAGCGGGAGGGGAGAACAGGGGAAAACAAATGATCAGGGCGTGACCCTGTACCAGCTCCCCAAGAGGAATGGAACTACTGTGCGTGGCAAACAAGCAGTAAAGAACTTTAAAACAAAGGGAAAAGTTACCAAATGGCTAAGTTCGACAGCAGGTGAATCTTAGCTCAGTGAAAAGTGTAAAGCACTCCAATCTCCTGCTCCTCTAAAGATCTGGTTACTACTTGTCAAGGTCAGCCGATTCCACACTGACACTTCAAGACACCATGGGGTCTCTGACCAGTCACCGGGCCACCCAGGGCCCCCATTTCCTTATTCATGCCTCAGGGGGCAGTAGGCAGGAGTGAACTGCTAACAGCCATGGAGCACGTGGCACAGCCCGCCTCAGGCAAGGAGGACCAGCACCACTGTTGGTGCAGGGTGGTCAGCACCTCGCCCGGCCTAAGCCTGGGGTGCTCTTCGATCAGCTGCTTCCAGCAGATGCCAGTGACTTGGAGCAGCGAGAGAGCACTCTTTGGTCCAGTCCGAGCCTGGGGCAGGGAGCTGTCACTCCTCACACGGGCCGGGCCAGGCACACGAGGCCTCTGTGACACCTAGTGCAGAACGAGGCAGCCCGCAGAGCCCACTTCCTGCTCAGTGCGGAAACTGCACCCGCTGGAAATCCGAGCACGCGGAGGCCCACCAACAGGCACTGGGGCGGAGGCTGGAGCACAGAGAGGTGCAGGAGAAGCCCGCCCTGCCAGTTCTCTCCAACTCTTTCAAAGCTTAAGAAGATGCAAGGTAAATGAACACCCACAAACCCACGGGGTCAGCAAATACAAACGCTGCCCATTTTTGTTTTAGCTCTGTATTTGCTAATGGGACCAGTCAAGTCACAATATCACCTCATTTCTGTACTTTTAAGACATTTCCAGCGTACCATTAGGTCCCTGGTGATGCTCGGGAATGGTATGCACATAGGAGCTTGTGAGGCAGAGTCCTGCATGCACTTAGGTGACATCCAGAAGAGCACTGAGGGTCAGGGCAGTCTGACTGACAGCTGGAGAGGTGCAGGTACAAACAGAGGGAGACCGGTGCCACACAGGCCGGTGCCCCAGAAATGACTCTCACCCAAACCTGCACGGAGGACCCTTGCATAACAAAACATGCTGAGGAGGCCCTTAAGCTGGGCCAGAGCAAACACAAATGAGCAGGGCACAAGGCATGAAGGAGGCACACTCAGGTGTGGTGCTGGCATGGGGGACCCTCCCTGAATTACTGCCCCAGATGTAGATGACCCCATCCAGGCCAGCAGTCCAGGTCCCTCAATGCCATCTGCTCTACATGCTGGCCTTCTAGGGAGGAAAACTCACAGGAGAGCAGCCCCTACCAAAAACAAGTCTAGAACCATCAGTTTCAGTGCAGAGATGAAGCACAGCAGGACTCTAATGGACCAGCATTGAGTCCACAGCCATGAAGATCTTGAAGAGGATAGGCTGCTGGGATATGAAGGTGGGAGGCCAAGAAGTGGCCTAAGGAGACACGAGGAGACCTGAACTTCTCAAGAACTGGGCTGTTGAGGAGAGGCTGATGGGCAGGATGCACTCTCCTGTCATGCCCTAATTCACCTTCAAATGAGCACGTGGGGCCTTTGCTGCAGCACCACATGGCTTTGCAAAGCCTGGTCACAAGTCTTGACACTCTTTTCCAACATGTTTCAGTCTGTGAATTGCTTCCTGGAGACTAAGGTCTTAGCTGTTGCACACACTCTGAGTTGAAGGCAAGGGAAGACTCCTCCATCCTTCACATCCCTGGAGCAAATGCAGAAGAGCAAGGTGCAACCATCAGGACCATGTGCACCCACGAAGCCAGCGGACTCAACACTGAAAGTGAGGCGGGGCAGGGCGAAGATCAGGCATCTCTCCTCAGCCAGGGGTCATCAGGCACTGAACTCCTGTGTAAGTGCCCTTACCCTGCTCTGCACCATTGGGAAGGAAACCCTCAGAGCTGCACCTCATGAAACAGTCACTAGTCTTGCACTGGCCTGGGAACAATGATACCTCTGGGCCACGGTTGTGCGCTGGGTCATTGTTCATTCCTGGCTGGTTCTGGGGCACCAGCAGTACAATGTGCTGTGGCCCCCTCCATCCACATCACCCTGACTGTATACCTCACCAGGCTGTTGGCAGAAAGGACAGCCCTGCCCTGTCTGCCAGCAGCCAGCTGACTTCTCCCTAACCCTGCTCTGGAACATGCTTGCCATGGCACCGATGCTAGAGTCCAGTGTGGAGCATTGTGGGGAATGAGCAGCCCTGGAAGCTCACCACACTGGGGCTTTCTCTCCCCTTTCCTCAGTGTCTCCAACAAGAGGAAGTTCACGGGAAACCCGACTGGAACAGGGCTAGCCACAGGGCTCCAGGCAGCCTGCTGAGTCCGTGCTGGTTGGGGACACTGCCCGTGAGGGTGGGAGCAAGGGGCTCCCCCACACCCCCAGCTGGCCACCAAAAAGCAGGAATCGGCAGGTTGCTTGCTGCAGCGTACTCAGGGCTGGTTACTGGATCTACCTCTGTACACGCCTCTATTTTTCCAGCCACTGACAGGAAATGACACAGGGACATCAAAGTGTCTGTGTGTGGCTGGGCGACTGGCACTTCTGCTTCATGGACTTTCTTGATGTTGCTTCTTAGGTGCATGCCACAAGTTTAGGGGAAAATGTGTATAACATCCAGAATAGAGGTACATGAATTTTTTAAGACTTCATACAAGTGGCTGATTCATGTATGTTGATACTTAATTACAGGACATTATATATATCAAGATGAGAGAGATTAAGAGTTTAAATTTTCTCAAGTAGTTATAATGTTACTAATAACTTATTTATTGGTCCTGCTTAGTTTTGTGAAGCATCTTTTAAGAAGAGAGAAAGACTGAATTCACCAGCAATCTAGATATAGAGATGTTCATCTTCAAGGAGAAAGTAACTCTTCAACTAGGAAAAATATTCTTCCTTCAATGTTGGCAATATTTTCAGGCAGGACTTATTTTTGAAGTACGAGCACAAGAAAGGAAACAACAGGCAGCACATTAATCAGTGAACAAACTGCAGCTATCCAAAGAAAACAGCCCTAAGCTTACCAGCTCAGAGAACTGTCCCAGGAAGAATACGGGCAATCACTCACAGGCCTAGCAACTGTCTGAATAAGTCCTTGTTATTATTTAAAAGATTAGAATTCACAGTGAATTAATCTGATTCCAAGATGCACCTGAGTAAGAATGTGTGCAAAGGACTCAGGGTTTTGTTTTTTTTTTTTTAAAGACAGGGTCTCGCTTTGTAGTTCAGGCTGGCCCTCAGCTCACTATGTAGCTCAGGCAAGCCTCAAACTCAGCAATCCTCCTGTCTCTGCCTCCGGAGTGCTGGGATTACAGGCTTGAGCTACGAAGCCCAGCATTTGTGGTACGTGGTACTGATTGCCAGTGGCCACCACGCCCTGCATTGTTGTATGTGGTTACCAGGGATCAAACCAGGAACCTAGCACTTGGGCGCCAGAACCACCGAGCTAAATCTCCAGTCCAGGACTCAGGGTTTTTGTCCTACAACCCTAGAGTGCTGGCCAGAGCCACTGCAGTTGTGCAAACAGGCAGGTGAAATGGGCCCACCAGAGAGGTCCCTGGGGGTAAGGCCTGCCCTGCTGGAGGCCCCATCACGGCACTGGCCGTGGAGCTGGGCTCTGCTGCAGCAGCAGCTTAGGAGGATGAGCTCTCCACACACCACCTTCCTGGGCTCCTTCCACTTTTATGACAAGTAAAACACCTTCAAGCAAGCTATGGAAGCATCTCAGTTGGAGGCATTCTCAGAAGAGGTAAAAGAGGAAGTCCTTCCATCTCACAACTGGGTAAACTGAGGCAGTGAGCTGCCAGACTTTAGCGTAGAAGGCTCTACCCCTCAGCCATGCCTCAGCTTCCTGGGCTATAATCCTCCAGTGCTTTCACCATGGTAACTGAGTAACATCTGAGAGGAAGATTCCAGTATCTTTTGAATCCACAGCTCATCTGTTACCACTTGATAACAGCTTTGAGGAATTAAACAGAAAGTTTGTCAGGAGAAATGGAGTTTCTCAATGCGTCCTTCATTAACGAAGTTAGAGAGGACTGGGCTTTGGGTCCTTTAAATTACTCCAGGTATCCTCCTCCTCCATGTGACTGACCTCACTGCACACAGGCTGCGGCAGTTGTAATGGGCCTGTTTTGGCCTTTACCACCCTCACTGTGAAGCAGGTGCTACTGCATGCGGTCGCAGAGGGGCCAGAGGGTGCATATGACTGAAGTTGCCCTCGTGAGAACATCAAAGTGGACTTACACAAACTACAATGGCTGCAGTGCGTGATCTGACTGAAGCTCTATTTCCATCCTGATCCACTTTGCAAAGGCTCTGCAGCAGTGTCTTTTCTGGGAGGCGTGGCTGAGGCTCAGCATTGTTTGCACCCATCGGCAACTTAGGGAATTTGATGAGTGCTCCTGGGCTCCAGAGGGGAGCTCTGCACCCCAGAGCAAGCACCCTGATGGGCACATTTGGTACTCAGCATCATGGAGCAAGCGCCTCACATGGGAGGGGTAGTCAGCAGGAGCCACTGGTCTGCCTACAGTGTTCTCTCTGCCGACAGCAGAAACATGGAATGTGTGCACTGGATCAAGGAACTAAGAGAGGCCACATCAGGGAGAAGATGCTGGGGCTGGAGGTGGGGCTGGACAAACCTGCTGGGGAAAAGGCTGGGCAGAGGAAAACAGAGCCAACTGTACTGGGATTCGCAAGAGCTCAAGAAGGCAGCAGCTGTGCATAGTGTGGAAGGTGAGATGGGCACTGACAGCTGGTGTGGGGCAGGCGGGAGAGAGAATCAGCTCAGGTCAGTGGCCCTCAATTGTACACACATTACCGACAGTGGTGAGAAAAAGCCACCCAGAAGGAACCAGTACCCGTGGGCCCTCTGTTCCTTTCTGTGAGCCTCCTGGACAAGACCTCCCAGGCTAGAGCACCCATGGAAAGATGGGAGGCTTGGAAGCGCTCCTCCTGCCTCCGGCATGGGCTCAAGCTGCTCTCTATGCCTCATGTTTCCTCTAAGTCAGCTTCACACAGGTCTGGGGTGATTCAGGTACTTCCAGACTCACCCTTTAACCTTCTCATGCTACACTTACTAAGAAGAACTTGGAGGTCTTTATAAAATCTCACTTGGTTTTGTAATCACCAGTATAAGGGGGGCACAAAGAGCCTCAAAGGCCATTGGGAGTTTTCACCCAGTGGATAACTTTGATGATATCCATACTGCTGTCTACTGTGAGAAGTGATTTAGCAAGGAGGAGCCATGTCACCCACGGCTGCTGGCTTCCCCCCACTGCACGGTTCCAAGGATGCGGGAGAGGTTACCATGACAGGCTGATGCTTGCCTGGATTGGCCGTCCCCACGCCAGGGGCTCTGGCCAGGATTCCAAGGTGAGCACACCTGATTCGAGTTTGAGGAACCTATGCTTCTGTGAGCAAAGGGTGGGTCTGTGACCTCAGGCTCTCTAATGCCTGCACTGAGAACCTACAGACAGGGGTTTTAGGCCCAGGCTGTGTCTCTAGGGCTGGTCACCCACAGCAGGCAGATGCCAGCTGAGGAAGGTCGCAAAGTCACAGAAACAGAGGTTTGGAGGAAATCATACAACACAGAAAAGAGTCTCAAGTCTTCTAAAAACCAATATAAAAGAATAAAGTCCCAAGTATATTTCAAAAGTATTGAAAATTGAGTAGCTTGACTTTAATAACAAAATGAAGGCTGGTGGAATAATAGGTAATTTTTTACTGACTTTTCTCAAGCAGGTGATATTCAGAATACTTGCATAATATAGATATGTGATTTACACAGACACCTGTTTTAATAGAAACAGAAGTAAACCATAACTCTAGAAACCAAAGTCACTAAAGAGTTAAGCGCCATTTTAGTGGCTGAGGGTGCTGCCTCAGGACGCACTCCTGCCTGAGTCCATGCCCAGTTCGGTCAGCCCTGATCAGCAGGGCACGGTGAGGGCAAAGGCTGGCCGGGAGCCTTGGCTGGTGGGCAGTTCCCCAACAAGGGGCTGGCCAACAGGAGGTGGCACAGGAATCATCTTTATTCACTGAAATGGCTTTTCATGACCCTCCCATGCATTTTGAACATGATGCAATTAAGTGAATTATATATTACACTGAAAAGTGTCTTCCTCCATCACTGAATTTCAACAGCTCCTTAACTGTCCTCATACCACACAATGGCGTGAACTGGAATAGCTGTGTCTTTAGTAACCCTCTGGGGAAAGAGGCTGCCAGAGAAGGGGACAGAAACAGGAGCAAGGGAGGCTTGTCATTGTCAGTGACTCTGCGAACAACGTGAAGAAAGCAGCACAAACCTGAAGTTAAAGGAGGGGAAGACCGGGCACTATCCTGATACCTGGGCTGCTCTAGCGGGTGCTGTGCGCTGTGCTGGGCACTAGGCCAGTGCATCACCCAGCAGGCCCTGAGGTATGGTGCCAAGTGGTGGTGTGAGGAGCTTTGCAATCCCTTGTGCTGGGCACAAAGGAGAGAAAATGTCCAGACACAGACCTGTGCTATCAATTTCTAATCTGACCCTATAATCATTTCACTCAAGTTTAATTGGAGTTACTTGAGTCAGTAGGAAATTTGCCGAGGTCTGTAGTCAGGGATCATTATTTACAAGATCGATGTTTTTAAAACTACATTTGAGCAGCAGCAGACTTGTCTTCTTCCCTAAGAAATTAATCACAGGTTAATATGAGAGATGGAGACAGAGCCGACTGCAAAGCCTGAGCAGGGCACAGGGCCGCCAGGTCAATGCTCCAAGCCCACATGGGTACTAGGACATCAGCACCACAGCCACTGCCCAGTGCGGGGCGTGTGTGCACCTCGGCATCAGTCGGAGTCCAGCGCCCTCTGTGGGTCCCGGACACATTTGCTTGAAATGGCACACACTAGGGTCACCACTGCACCCACCCCAGATGCTGAGGACACCCTAATTCTCAAGAGCTAAAAAAATCTAACTTTCCAATCTGACCAAATCACTCATTTTTACTTAAAAATTTTCTTTCCCATGATATTCTGGCAATTTTTATAGTCCCAAGGACCAAAACTGACAGATCTCTCCAAAATACATGTATTTGCTCCTTTGTAAGTTTCAGGAAGTCAATTTGTAAGTATGCTGATAAAAGGAATTTAATTAGTGAAGAATATTTAGTTTGTGATTCAATATATTTCTCATTTGAGCAAACGGATGTGTCATGAGTTTCATTTTACAAACATACTGAAATTCTTCTGATTAGAGACACTACAACCTAAAATTTTAATGGACTTTATATAGAAGAAGAAAATGGTAAAGGGGAAAAGAAGTGCAAATGCTCCAGTGTAGGGGAAACCTCTATCTTAGGAGGTAACAAACAGGAGGAAAAAATAAGCTAACAATACCACACACATCAAGAAATCAAAAGATTCCGAGGACAAATGCAGCCAGACCAGACTCAGTTCTACCGCTCCTTCTGCTGCCTGATGCAAACTATGGTGGGGCCTCTGGAAGGTCACCACTGCCTTTTGTGCCCAGCTTCAAGCCGGGCTCAGACATGCAGGGGGTAAACCTACACAGACACACCTCCACCTGTCTGGACAGCATCAGTGTTCACGGAGGAGGCAAGGCCACTGCTTTGGAACAGGAAGAGGCCAGATGGGCACAGGCTGGTGGCAGTGACTCCGGCCCTGGCTGCCTCAGACCTGAGAACGGAGACACTACTGGATGTGGGTGGGAGGAGTCTGGCTGGGTTCTGTGACAATAATGATAGGCTAAGTAATGAATCTATGCATCCTGACTCTAGGAAGAAAGAACATTTTGCCAATTTTTTTTTCATTCTTTTGCAAAGTTAAGTGCAGCACAAAGAAGGAACCTGGACTCCTTTAGCCATAGAATACATAATTTCATCTTTATTTTGTTCTCCTGCTCATTCCAATGAATGCAACTCATGCACTCGTGGGCTGCCGATCCAGTAACTCAGCACATTTTATGGAGTGTATCTTAATATGGGTCCAAATGGTCTCTTAAACCAGCATTAAGGTTTATTATGGCGGTTTTCTCCGTGGTGACAGAAAAGGAAAATGTCAGTATGCATGCTTTTGATGTCCCCTAGTGGCAGTTTATTAAATTACAGAAGCATTTTTAAGGCAGGCACCTGGTTTTTGTCAAACTGTCTTTCTCAGGCCCAGCCACAGGTTTGACGTCCAGTTAACCAAATATGGTACCAAAGGAAAAAAGAGCCAGTGTGAATAAGGTCCCATGAGAGAACTTAGGGGAAATAATCCGTACATTGGTTGCAGTATGGATTTAATGCAAAAGTTCTTGGCATTGTTTCTTAAGTGCTTAACTGTACTGGTGGTGCACACCTATAATCCCAGCACTTGGGGAGACTGGCAGGAGGGCTCCAACTCAGGGCCCAGACTAGGCATATCAGCAACTCAGCAAGAGCCTGATTTAAAATAAAAGGGCTGAGAATGTAGCTTAACACACAGGCCTTTGATTCAATTCCCAGTACAGAGAGAAAAAACAAACATTTTAGTTCCCTGCCAGGTTTTTAAATGCCACCAATGGCTTCTAAGTGTGACTTTTACAATAAACATAAAACTGCTGTCAAAGCCGGAGGGAGCCCTGCTGTCCCACTTTCCGTTCCTTCCCTTGCTGGACGGACCCGCCACTGGCTCACCTTGACCAGGACTGCCGCCTGTGTCCGCCAGCTCTAAGATCCTATAAGTCTACAGGTTTGGAGAGAGATGAATCACCACAGACACCACCATGACTCCTCAAGGCCCAGAGAAATCCTGGTACAGGGCAGGAGCTCTGCCTAGCACCCAGGAAATTGCCCCGGTGCTCAATGTCCTTACAGCTGATGCCCAAAATTAACGTCAAGGCAGGTAGGTGTGTTGAGTGGGCTCCCTGCACCCCTCAGAGCTGAAAGGATGCAATGCCACACACAGACCTGGGCACTGGGCAGTGCTAGCCTCAGTAGGCCATGGGTGAACCCGACAGGATACATCTGTAAGCACAGCAGCAACCATTGGCCCCCAAATGCCAACCTGACAGTCCAGCTAGGACACTCGAGACAGAGGCTTCCCTCTCTTAGCAAAGCAACAGTCTGTAAGAGGTGACTTTATCTTCTTCTGAAAAAGTCCTATTTAAAATAGTATCTGATTTTTCCATTTATAAACCAAAGCAGTTTATAAAATGACAATGTGGTGCCATGTGGAAATGGATGGCGGGAGGAGGGTCTTAAAATGGGAAAAGCGCCCCCCTCCCCAGATAAGGTCAAAAGCCGTGAGGGCAGAGTGCTGACTCTCGCCTTGCTTCCAGAGCTGGGTGCTAGGGCGTGACTGGGAGCGAGATGGGCTTTAGGTGAGGACAGTCATACACAGAGGCATTAATCCTACAAGAAATAAAACAGGAAACAACAACTAAGTAACTGAAAGAAGATCAGGCCAAAGCGCTAAACTCACTCCATTGAATGCAATGCAAAAGCCGGCAACTGCAATGTAGGTAGAGGATTTTATAAGAGTAAGCCACAGAGTACCTCAGCACAATCCTTTTTCCAAACATGCAGCGCGCGCGCACACACACACACACACACACACACACACATACACACACACTCACTCACTCACTCACGGCCTTAGTAGTAGTTGCCCGTGTGTGGCAGTATTATGGGTGGTATTTTATTTCCAAACTTCATATCCCTTAAAAATCACCCTTTTTACTTTGGTAAATTTCACAGAAGCCAACGTACTCCTCAGCAGTTTTACACTGTTCTCCCTTTAGCCAGACGTGCAGTCCCCTCACAGCTCATCTCTGCCAGGGAGACAAGAGCTGACAGTTTTGCATTGCTGTCCCAGTGCCCATGTCCCAACAGCTCTGCACTGAATCCTGGTAACTACCCCACCTTCGGGCTGTCAACAGTCTGCTCCAGGGCTGACCCTGCACACTGTTCAGGCTCCCTGCTGAGAAGCAAGTGAGAATCACATCTGAGAACCTCGAGCTACAAGGTCCAGCTCTTACGAGGATCACGTTTACTTTCCTTTCGTGAACTGAACATGCTCAGCACTGCTGACCAGTACTTGCAGCTTTATCCTCAGCGATGAAGGTGACACAAAGGCAGCAAGGAGCTGGGCAGAATGGTGCATACCAGTAACCCAGCACTCTGGGAGGCTACGGCACCAGGACTGGAAGTGCAGGTGGGGCCTCAGTAACCTGAGTGAGAGCCTGTCTCAAAGTAAAAAATAAAAAAAAAAGAGTTGGCACATAGCTCAGTCCAAAGGCCTCAGTTCCATAGCCAGCAGGAGAGAAAACTTGGGTGACGAGAGCTGCAGACTGAATGCTTGACTTTCCTTGTTAATACTTTCTTATGTTCCTGATCAGAGTCTGCAGAAGGCTAAATAGGTCAAAAAGTACATCACTGTTTAATCATTTTAAAAACATTAGGAACAGCAGAACGCCATGGCATTATGAACAGATTATGAACAAAAATAAAAGGCATTTGTATGCATTAATGATACATCAAGCTAATTCAAGCTGGCTAAAGTCATTAAGAGGAATCCTGGGGCAAAACACAGCTATGATGCTGCAGTGCAGAAAAGTATTAAAACTACCATTTTCTATGTCATTGATAAAATTAATTCCATGAGCCAAAGAGATGGGTCTTAACATGAAAAGCAAAACAGAGAGCATTTACTAATAGTGTGTTTAGTGATCTAATCCTGGCAACATGAGAGTTAATTCAGGCATTTCTGCACATGTCTTGAGTGTTCATGTGTACTGCTTGTTTCCCAGGAGAGAAACACAGCATGAAAAAAGCAAGACTGGGAGTAAGAAATTGCCAGAAGAGATCAGTCTGTTATTTCCACTTTCCCTTTACTCCACAAAATCAAAGATTGCCTACTGTCTCAAGTGGTTGAAATAATATTAACCTTGAAAGAGTTTATAGTGACATCCTTCTGTTATTCTTTAAAGAACCTGTGTTATTAGCTCTCTGAGACAACTAATCTATAAAAAGTTCCACTTGGCTCTCGGTTTCAGAGGTTCACGCCCATGGCTGACTAATCGTGTTGCTTTCGGGTGGTGTGTGGCAAAGCAACATACTATGGTGGATGCACAGGGCCTGGCAAGGCTGCTTGCTTCATGGCCAAGATTCAAGGAAGAGGAAGGGTAGGGTACACTCTGCCCTTAGCCCATGCCCCCGTGACCCAAAGACCTCCCGTGAGGCCCTACCTCTTAATGGCTCCACCATGTCTCCACGCTGCTGAGTTGGGAACCAAGATTTTAACTCTTGGCCCACTGGGGCAGCACCCAGAATGGAAGTATCTCCTTAACAAGCTTCATACTGAATCAGCTTGTTGGGGCAGCAGCTGTGGGATGTGGACCTCCATGGTAATCAGCAAAGTCCCCACCAAAACATTCATTTTGGATGGATGATTTTAAGCAAATCAACTGATGAGAAGTCTTCCTTAGAAGCCAGGCCTCTGGCTCCATGCACAGTTCAATGGAGCAAGGATAAAAAGGGCGACTCTAAACAAAGAAGCAGACTTCGCGTTTGTAACGTGAAGTAATTGAAATAATAATATTCAAAAACACTTGGATTACTCAAGGATAATCACCTCACGTTCTCAAATTAGTACTGAAACTGTTTGGTGCAGCTTAGTAACTAACTTCATCCTAATATATTCCAGATTTACTGAGGATGTTTTGAACAGTTCTGTCTCTACTTCCATGCCAGAGGCTTAGCTCATCTACAAAATGTGCTTTTACCGTAACACAACCATGGAATTTTTCAGCATAAGCGTTTAAAAAAAAAAATACAAAAGTTTTGTGTGGTTTAAAACCTCTGAGTATAAAGTTTACTATATAAAAAGTTTGTATTTTACTTTTCATATTAGTTATTATTCCAATTTGTGACTAGCCCTTTTATATGAAAATGCTTGTCAAAAACTCAATTTAAAAAGGTAAGCCCAAGGGTTGTTGGCAATGTCAAGTTTTAGAAAAAATGCTCACTTTCCCACTCAAATGTAAAAGAGACAGAGTGCCAGACAGACCCACAGGCTCTCACACAAACACCCACAACCCACTGTCTGATGCACAAGTCCATGTAGGCTTAATACCAGATCAGGGTCTTTTCAGTCCAGGGAGAACTTGGTCATCCCGGGTCAGATGTGGCTTCCCTGGAGACCCACGTCTACACTGAGTCTCACAGCCATGGATGCATGTGGTTAGTGACAAGAGCAGGGCAGCAGCCAGGCCAGGATCCAGGTCATCTTGGTGACTTGACCATTCAGTTTTCAAGGAACCAGAAATTGTTTCCTGTCCCCCCGCAGTATGGCCACATGAGTACCACCTGGCCTAGCACAGGAGAGACACAGTTCTCAGGTCGCCTCTGTTAGAATCCTCTTCAACAAGTGTGACCGAAGCAGCGAACTCTCACCTTGTCCCAGTACAAGCCACCCACCCACCTGTCCCAGGAAGTTTAGGATATACCCCCTCCGTGCAGAGGGTACAGTGAACATGTCGGGGAAGTGGACGTGGCCACAGTGATAGTACAGGTGCAGGTATAGGCAGAATCTGGAAATACAGCTTCATCTGGGTTAGGGTTTATATCTGGATATGCCTTTTTTTTTTTTTTTTGAGACAGGGTCTCGCTTTGTAGTTCAGGCTGGCTCTGAGCTCACTATGTAGCCCAGGCAAGCCTCGAACTCAGCAGTCCTCCTGTCTCTGCCTCCCGAGTGTTAGGATTACAGGCGTGAGCCACCATGCCCGGCACTGTGGTATGTGGTATGTGGTATTGATTGCTGTCTCCCCGCCCAGCATTGTATGTGGTTACCGGGGATCGAACTCAGGACCTTGTGCTTGCGGGGCAGGCGCCAGAACCATTGAGCTAACCCTCCAGCCCTGAATACGCCTCTTAAGTCTCACGCACTCATCGCTGGAGCTTTGTGGAGGTGAGCAAATCACAGGGGCATGATAATTATTAGTGGACTAATCCACCAATGAGCTTCCAGCTAAACGTGATGTTGGGGGTGGTACCTGGTTGCAGGCAGGTCACTGTGGAACAGGAGTATTTCCTTCCCCAGCGCCTCCTTCCAGTCTGCTTCTGGTCCACCACACCGTGAACAACTTCTCCTCCACCACAGCCCTCTGCCATGGCCTCCAGCCTTGGGGCTGGTCCTCCATGGACTATAAATAAAGCTTTTTCTCTCTTAATCTGTGGCTGTTCGGTATTTTGTCTTAGTACAAGGCAAGTAACCAAGACAACAGACAGCACCTGCAATACATGACAATCAATGTCTATAAGCTATAAATTGGGCCTAAGGTCTACTGTCCTATCTGTATATTAGAGCCCTTAACCTCTACATAAATGTCAGGCAGTATGACTGTTTTAACAGGCACTTGATGACTCATTAGTTCATCTTTTCATGATGAACTAAATACCCAATATACGTACACATAGCTCTGCTTTCAAGAGTGACAGATCTTGTATTTGAAAGTATTTGTTCATCCCTCCCATGGCTCTAATGTAATTTCTCACATAAAAAAACAGAAGAACAACAGCAACAAAAACAAATAATACCACAGGCCACCCAAGAAGGAAAACTGTGCTGGTCCCAGAACGAATGGAGTAGGCCTAATTGACACATCCTTTAGCAGCACGAAGGACCGCAGTGTCAGCAGAACAGAATGGAACAAGATGATGCGGGGCTCGGAAGAAAGCTCTCAAAGATTGCTTGCGTCTAATGATGCTCCAGCACATGCAATTAGGTTGCACAAACAGGCTCATTAATACTGCCACCCTCGGTCTGGACACTTGGGTAATTATGGCTGAGCAGCTGCAGATGTTCAGTGTGAAACGGGATTCTTTGTGTATCAGGGTATCAACCTCTGGGCGCAAAGGACAGGATAGTAAGCCAAGGCTCCTGGACCAGCCCTAACTCCTAGAAAGGGACAGGGTCTCTCCCAGCTCAGGCTCCTGGCTGGCCAAGGGATTGCAGGTGCCCAGGTGAGCTGTCTCCAGGCAGAGGCAAAAACCAGAGGAATAAATGCCAGGAAAGTGCTACAGGAACACTAAATGCAACCTACACAGACAGCTGGGCAACGGGCTGCAGGGCTGATGCGTTCCCAGAACATGGACCTCTCTGTCAGACATATGCCATGCTCCTGCACTGGGGTGGTGTGCATAGGTATCAGCTAGGCTGGGTGGGCGTGGAAGCTGTGATGTGCCAGTGTAGGCAAAGGACAGCACCTTTCTGGTGTCAGGCCCAGCTTTCCCAACCTACAATGGAACTGTTTCTTCTGGTCTGAGGGATAGTCCACTCTAAGATGAAAGCCTCCTCTCTAGGCAGGGCCACTGCACTGGCCTTGGAGACCACAAGGAAAGCAAATGGCGATGCATAATGAACTTTCTTAGGTGCATCCTGACTGGCCTGACCACCGTCGCAGTGAAATGATGCAGGCAGTTTTCCCTCCTGCTCTAGAATATGAGCACAAGGCTTTGTGCATGACATTCCTTAGCAGTCTCTTGGAAATTGGTAACATGCTGCTTTGTACTGAGACTCGACAAATGAGCAGGATGTGGGAATATATATATATATATTGTGTGTATTGTGTGTATGTGTATATACAATATATAACTGACACACAGAACCCAATGTAATATCTGTATCAGCCTAGGAGTGTGAGAGCACACGCACACACACGTGTGTGTGTGCACCATCAAGGAGCTTAGACAAGGCAAGAACAGTTCTTTGTATTTGCTACCTAGTTGTATTCCACACTCTTTCTAAAGGGGTACATTCAAGACTTTAAAACATCATGAACAAGTCAATGCCACAATGTAAAAATCACAAAATATACACCATAAAACTTGGGATCCTGAGTTTTTGGTCTTCCTTGTGAAACATGAAAGCACCCAGCTAGCTCTGCCTCCCTCTCAGGTAAGGTGCTGTGACATAAATCATGTGTTTGGCACTGTGGGGAGCTGTCACCTGAAGCAAAATAAGCTCCCAACAGGGACCCTCAGTGACACTGAGTGCTCGAAAAGGGTCTAAAAAGGAGACTAAACTTCATAATCACTGGACACTGCTAGCAGGAAGATAAAACCTGTACCTGCCATGAGGAAGCAGCAAGGCCCCCTAGATGGTACGTGGCACGTTCAAATGGCCGTGAGCCCCCATACTGGTGTGGCTTTTACAGCCCTGCTACTGTCTAGTCCTCCAGGGCACAAGCCAATGCTACTGCTACACTATATGCCAGGTCAGCCCTGAACAGGCTGACCCTCACCAATGCCTTCACCACCCTGCAGCTGGGCACAAGGCCAGAAGGAGATTCTGCCACCCAAGTTGCTATTCTTTAATAAACTGTGAGAGAAAGAAACTTCTCTTTAGAAAAAAATAATAGCAAGAGAAATGCAGTCTACAGACTTACTCTAAATCTTCATCTCGTGCATCTAGGCCCTAGGAGAAGAAATGATCTGGAACTTTTCCAAACACTTAATCCTAGCTGGGTGTGGTGATGCACACCTGTAATCCCAGCACCCGGGAGGCTGAGGCAGGAAGACCACTGAGTTTTAAGGCCAGCTTGAACTACAGAGCAAAATGTTATTTTTAAAAATATTAATGCTAACAGCACAGAAATTATTTTAAATTTCAAAATACAAAGTTCATCTCTCAGACTTCACAAATAGCCAACAGAAACATGGAGAATCTGAGGTGGAGTTGTGGGCTGCGGCGGACCAGGAGCCAGGAGAGCCCCTGATAGTGAGCAGCTGTCCAAGCCCTCACCTCTGGTCCACTAGGGCCACCGTGATCCCAGCAGCACAACCCAGACCGCAGTGCAAACACAAGTGTGGTGATGAAGCTTATTTAGGACGCCCCCTTGTGGAGGCCGGTCACCCTGCCCATGAGCCCTTACAGACCGTCAACCACCGTTCTGTCTCCAGTCAAGCTGCTTCCAGACAGGCAGGAAACAAGGGCCAACAGAGTTGTTTCTCAAACTGTATTAAAGTCTCCCTCTGGTTCAGGACACTTAAGAAGCCAAATGAGGGCAACAGAGGAATCAATGTCCTAACACTGAAATTCCTGCCTGGCAGGTGGATTCTGTCGCTTCTTCCCTCATCTTCCCTAATCTAAATACTACACAGAATGCACACACTTTACTTTTTTTTCCCACAAGCAAGGACATAAAAAGTGAATATTAAAGCCTGGGGGTACAGACAAACAGAGTGGAAAGAGTACCCTTCACCGGTGGGGCAGGGCCACCATGGGCTCAAGGGCTGGCGGCTGCTGGTGTTGTGACAGAGGAGCCCTGTGTCTGGTCAAAGCTCGTGGGCTACAGGAGACGGGTCCAATCCAGGCTCTGGGCCTCTGGTCAACTGCCTAATGTTGGGAGCCTCAGTTTCTCCAACCATAAATCTTATGATTGACTTTCCCCGCTTGGGGATTAAATGGCTGCTCTTTCCAGGAGAGCTAAGCACTGACTACAGTCCCGACTCAGCAACCTGTATCACTCAAGATAAGACAGGTTTAAGACTGAAATAAACAACAGGTAGGAAAATATACATCATATGACTGCTGTATGAAATAGGCAGGAAACTCCTTTTTTTTATCTTAAAAACTTATCTTCACATAAATAAACATGTTTTAATGGCTGAAAAACTCCGTGGTAGTCAGACATTGTCGCACTTTTTCATATTCTAGAAAATGTAAATATTTAATGCATTATTTCTAAAATAAAAAATAAAATGAACTGAAGGTACCCAAGTCTTGAAAAGAGACACTGAACCCAGCATGGTCACATGGCCATCAGGGCAGGGGACATCTGATGGCAGCAGGATTCCCTTCCCGCCACCATCCCACCCTGAAGAGGGCAAGAAATGCTTGCAGATCACAGGCTGAGGCTGGGAGCAGCCTTATGTATTCTGGGTGTGTTGCGGACACTAAGTCTGTTTCCCAAATTCTCACTCCCTCTGGCCATATGGAGACTGAACCCAGAATCTCTGCCTTGATTTACCTCCCTAACTCTTTCATAAAATGTACTTTTTAATCTCAAGTCAGGGTCTTGCCAAGTTTCCTAGTCTGGGCATCAGGAGGTGGGAATCCAGGACAGGACTGGGTCATGAGGATGGATCCCACATGGGTGGGATCGATGCCCTCACAGAAAGGTGTGGGGAGAGCTCGCTTCCTCTCTACTCACTGCCACATGCGGACACAGCAAGTACAGGTCACCTTGGGCTGGAAGGGGCTGCACCACACTGCATCATAGCCAGTTTTTCCAGCACTATGGGAAACAAATGCATGCTCTGTGCTCCTCAGCCCTTGGGGTCTAATACAGCTTGGGCTCAACATAACAGCCAAAAGCAGCACTTGGCAGGAACACACCACAATCTTGCTGTCACTCAGTATTACTTCAATGAGTTTATTTATTTGTGAAAAAAATCATGTCTGCAGATGACACCCCTGTAGGAAATAAAGCAAACCTGGAGGACAATCAGTTCATTCACTCCTGGTCACCAGTCACCTACAACAGGCATCAGCAGCCCTGCAGAGGGATGCAAGCTGGGCCTCAGGCTCTGTAGGACACACATCCTCTGCCACAGCTGGTGAGCAGCCAGACCCCAGAGACACAGGCATGGCTACACATCAAGTACCATGGCTGATTGTGGGCCTGGTGCGGGGCCTTTATCTGCAATACTTTGTGCAGGGTTTTTCCCTTGTGTAGGCTGTTGGGCCACATAACAGGGACCTTGCCCTCTGAGTCATTCCCTGTGCCATTCTTCCCAATATCCCCAGTCTTCCTGGAGCTGCAATCCTCCACGTGACTTGTGCCCACCAGGCTTTCCCGGGTGATACTACGCTTTAGATCTTGAATGCAAAAGGCCCAGGAGGACAGTGTGGCCTGTGGAATATGACTAGATCATGGGGTCACAGTACTCATCAGTGGACTCACGCATGGATGAGTTCATGGCTATTAGGAGGTGGGGCCTGGTGGGAAGTTAGATCATTAGTGGCTATGCCATTGGAGGATGTCTCTTCTTCCCCAGCTTCCCTCTTCCTTCTCTGCTTACTGGCTCCCATGAGGTAAGCAACCAGGCCCTTCCTCCATGATGCTACCTTGGAGCCAGCTCACCATGGACTGAAGCCTCCAAACCACGAGCCTCATTAACTGACTCCTCCTTTAAGTTGAAGGGTCGGGTACAATATTTTGTCCCAGCAACCAGAAGCTAATACAGGCAGCATGCATTTCCAGGGGAGCTGGCCCAAGGAGGTCCATGACAGGCAGTGAAGGAAGACTGTGGGCCCTCAGGACCTTGTGTTGTGCTGCTTCTCTGGGGAGCACTGGGTTCCTCAAGAATTGGCGTAAGGAAAGGTGATAAATAAAATGAGCCAGGAAGGAGTTAACACAACAAAGTGCAGAAAAACTGGGTTGTAAAGCTCAGAAAGGGGCCTAGCTGCCAAAGGCGAGAGAATGAATGGAAAGCTGGAAACCAACACAGTCCTGAAGTCCACCAGCAACATGTATGAAACCCCAGCAGCCTCACTGGCAAACTTAGCTGGAGACCTGCAAGGGTGCTGGGTTGGGCGAGTCCAGGAGCAGTTTGACAGGCACTGTGTTAGCCAGCACTGCCACTACTCTTCAGGGCCAGGCACAGCCCAGGTGGCCACTGGAAGGCCCTTGGCTGCCAGTCCCACTCCACTTCCCAGGGCAGGGCAACGGGGGATCTGTGCTGCTGATGTAAACCAGAAGGGAGGGTCTGGGTATGACCTTCCAGGACTCACCAGGGATGGAGCCCAACCAGCGGCCCTGCCCCAGAGACTGTGACTCCAACTCCAAACCTTCCAGGGACCAAACTGGAGATCCATTTCTCTCCATCTCCCCACTCCCAGTCCCCCTCATGGCCCATATCTGGCATCTCCCCTGAGAGAGACCCTAGGTCCCAAGGCTCCTGGGGAACCCCACCTTGTTCACGGCAGTGCCTAGGGGCAGGGACCAGTAATAAAGACAATGGCATAAAGCAGTTCCCGGATACTGCTCCCGTACTTAGCCTCAAACCCTAGAATGAGTTTTGTGGGTGTGGGTGTGTGTGTGTGTGTTTCGGGGAGGAGAGTCACACTTGGCTTCTCTATTCTTTCAGCTTATTTTCCTTTAAGCCCAAGAGACAGGACTAGATTAGGAATGAGCAGCAATAGTGATTAAAGAGAAGGTTCACCCAGGTTGGGAGACATGTGAGTACACTGAAACTGTTTCACGTACACACAGAAAAGTGAGCTGGAGGCAGAGCATCCATGCAGGGAGAGTCTTACAGCAAGTGTCCTGTTTCTCAAAGGGACAGGGACCAAGGACTAGAGGGAGGGGAGAGAGAAACAGAACAGGGATGTGTGACGTCCACGTACCCACTGCCGACAATGAACGTGACCGTTCTTGTGCTGCCAACGTGGACGGGTGAAAACACAGCAGGTATCTCGCTGTCTCTTCTAACACACCAGTGAAGGTGAGACAGAACTGAGCGTTGCCTCCTACCCCAAAGCCAAAAGCCATACACCACTTGCCAGGGCCCTGCCACCCACAGGCAGGCAAGACGTCCCAAAAGCAGCGTGACACGGAGCAGCGCTATTTACCGTCCTGAAAGACTCGCTCCACATTGAGTCCGTACGTGGCACAAGTCTCATAGTACGTGCACCGCTTCAGGTCATTGGACAGCTTCCGCGCCCTGGCATCGTCGATGACCCGTGGGTTTGTGGAACTTATGGCATCTGCAACGGAAGACCAAGACATGAAGGCTGGCAACAGCAGCCCTGGTGACTGAGCCCTGCTCACAGCCCCACCTCACCCCGCGGAGGTATCCTCCCCTTCATGATCTGGAGTCCTCTGAACAGTCTGTCTTCAAAATGACAGCCTCGAGCTCCAGGGTACCCTTGAGGACGTGTTCCAGGGCAGGCCTCTGGGCTACAAAGGAGGGTGTCCAGAACAGCGGGAAGGAGGAGGAGGGTAGCTATGGCTGGAGGGAAACATGGATGTGGGAAACCCTGACGTGGGTCACGGTCAACTCCTGCCCAGTACTCTGCCAAGTGCACTCCAAGCCTAGCACCAGCCTCAGGGGTCGCTACTCATCCTCTCCCCTTGGTTCAGTGCCCTCTGGTTCCTGGTGGTGGCCCCTGGGCCTGGAACACAGGCATGGATGCCACAGGACACAGAACAAGCAAAGATCTGCAGCCCCATGGACTCAACATTCAGGCTGGTCCAGGAGGGAGCAAGAGATGGCTCTTGGTGAATGGAAGAAAGCCTGGGTGTGAATGGGGAGGCAGAGCATGTGTGGGGGTCTGCAGCTTTTCAGGCTGAGGAAGGGGGCGGGTGGGGCCCCAGTGGCACCATGAGGGGCTGGCTTTCAGGCTCACAGGTAGGGCCCATGTGACGGGCACAGACTGACTCAGGTTCTCACGGAGCCCTATGAGAGGGGTGCACAGATGGGGGCATCTGCGAGGCAGGCAGACAGTCAGCAATGGTTACTTCTTCCCTAACTGGGAAAGCGTTTCCTCAGCCAGGTGGCCAGAGCGAACCCCTGCGGTGGCTCCTGAGTTCTGGAAGGGACAGAGAGGGCCAGAAGGTTTGGAGCCCCTGTGTGAGGATGTGACCTGACAGGACAGGACTTGCCAGAAGTGGTTTTCTCACCTGACTTTTTTTTTTAAGGGACTTAAAGAAAACAATCGTTGACTCCAAAGCACCAACAGGATTTCTCCACCTATCAGGGCAGCAGCAGCATAAGCCACACCAGACAGCAGCAGCTGGGTAAATCTCATCCAATTTTACACTGGAAGGTTGTTTGGTACCAGCCTTTTAACACAGTACCACACAAAACATGTCAAGGGAACCATTTACCCAACCTTTTCTCCTTTCTCCTTTCTCTCTTTACCTTACTTTCTGGGGCTATGCTCTAGGTCTAATGCCATTTACCCTGGGGTGAACCAAGGTGAGCCAGGCTTCTGCGGGACACAACCCATCCTCAGATGTTCCAGATCTGCCCCAGAACCCGCACAGAGAAACCCCCACCTGCCCTCCTGACCTGCAGATCAGTAAGTCTCACCTGTGTCTGGCAACATACATGGGAAAGAAGTACTTTTCAAAGGTAAATATTTCATTGAAAAGTAGTATGAAAAAGAAACCCCAATTTTTTATTTATTTTTGCCTTCTTGAGACAGGGTCTTGCTAAGTGGCCCACAGTGCACTCAAACTCATAACAACCCTCCTGCCTCTGCCCCCCCACCCCATGTGCTGGGATTACAGCTTCTAGAAACTTTACAGCAGCTTGGAAAACAGGCCACAGAGCACCCACCCATGCAGCCTAACCTGGCCGGACCAGGCCCCACACTCCTCAAACTTTTCCAGTCCGCGCAGGATCCCTGCTCTGCCTTCTGCCTGAGGACACTGCGCACACCTCACCTCAGTTCTACACCACTCTTTTCATTCTACTTTTAACTCTATGGCTTTAACTCCATAGCTATCCCTGCTCTTTCCTCAACCTAATCCACAGTCAGGCAAAACAAATCCTGTCTTGAACACCCACCACCCTTCACTTGGCCATGTCCCAGCCCAAGGGCTGCCGCCAGTTCACAGAAAGGTGCTAAGCTCCTGATAGTTTTCTCCACATCCGAGACCCACAGCCCTGTAGCCACCGCTCCGCTACTTCAGGTTCTGAGCCTGTCTGTTGTGGCAGCCCAAGAGGTCTGGGGAGAACAGTAGTAAGCATGGAGATCACAAGCAGCCCACATGCACAGGGACCCCATCCCGCCCCAGCCTCTGGCTAAGAACAGAAAGGCTCTTGCTAGGGGAAACCCTGCTGTCCTGGAGGCCTGAGCCATACTGAGACAGACGTCCAATGTGACCAGAGCCAACCCTCCACTGTCCCCCCTAGGGCCAACCTTGCTCATGGCTCCCCCGATCTCATACCCATCTATGACTTTTCACCAATAGCTGTTAGCTCAGGCCCCACCTTCCCAAGGGTTCCAGAGTCACTAAGTGGCTGATGATGGCCTCCTCTGAAGACACAGACAACTCAAAGGGGCAGGCTTAGGAGCAGATGAGGCAGAGGGACATGCATCTGCTACCCAAACAGAACCACTGGGAAAAGGCTATATACTGAAACACAAAGACCAAAAGCAGCCACTACCAAACACATACCATGTGCCCACAGGCTCACCAGTGCCTCCCATGCAGACAGAGGTCACAGCCACCCCTTGGCTGTGCACTGCCCAGGGTTTCAGTCCACTTCAGCAGAAGCTCTTGGGTACACTTGGAGGGCAAACTCTACAGAGCTGACCCTCCCAACCCAGAATGGAAGCTCAGTGCCCCAACTGGCAAGTCCCCAGTAGCAGGGCAGCCTGCTTCACCAGGTAGCCCTGGGCTCACAGTTTCCGCAGACTGCCTGGAAAGTAAGACAGGTCCCATGTATACTCTCTCTCTTTCCTGACAGCAGTAGGGAAAATCTGCTTGGGGTAAGCATCCACTTTAAAACATTCATGAAGAATTTCCAGGGCAGCAGCTCAAATAGGCCAATGCTGTCTCATGGGGTCCAGAACTTCCTGGATAAAAAATCCTTGGCTGCTCCAGTTCTTGCAGAAAATGGCATAGAACTTACATTTAACTTTGTGCACACCCTAAACCGTCTCTGCATTACTTCATTCTGTCCATCCCTTCCTCCCTTTCCCTCCCTTCCTGAGACAGGGTCTCCCTTTGTAGTTCAGGCTGGCCCTAAGCTCACTATGTAGCCCACTTGCCCCTGCCTGCCAAGTGCTGGTATTACACACATGAGCCACCATGCCCAGCTCAGCATTACTTCTGACTCCGTAAACTATTAGTGCAAATGCTAATAACTGTTATCTGGAACTGGTTTGGGAGTAACAAGAAAAAGGCCTATATAGGTTCAGTATAGATGGATGGGTTTTTTCCTGAAAAGTCAGCTGAGTCTTCAGATTTGGAACCTACAATGTAGAGGAGTGGCTGCACTTAAGAGTGAGATGTATATAAAATGTACCAATAAAGAATTCAATTAAAAAAAAAGAGTAAGAACCAAGGTTGTATTGAGGCGACCCTGTTTCCTGGTGACCACTAGAGGGTGCTGCAGGTACAAAGACTTTCCTCTCTAGTTTTATATTAATCCTGCCAGACCCTGAAGGTTTCAGCAATTAGAGTCACCATGGCCATCAAGGGCCAAGAGAAGGGGCGTGCTCTCCATGAAAACCTGTGACTGTGCCCACCTAGACCACTGCAAGGATGCTTCTTCACTCCACGTTGCATCTCTCAGTAAATATCCACCCAAGCAGCCCACCCTGGAGCGCTTTCTCACACACTTCACACCTCCCAGAGCTCCACCTCGCTAACTCCTGACTGGAAGAGTCTAACAAAGGCGCAGCAGACCTGTGGACTCTAAAGGCAGGACCAAGAGCAGAGCACTAACAACAATGAAGAGGGATGACAAAAGTTTTTCTTGACATGATACTTTTTTAAAATTACTCATATTTCTGACAAATCCATCACTTTGCAGATTTGAGGGGCTCTAGAGGGAGAAGAGGAAAAGGGAGTGGAAACATGTATGGCCAAAGTGTACTAATGAAAACCAAAGGCACCTGGTAATATTTATAAACAACATACGTGATACTTTGGTCAGAATTCAGTGGCAAACAGCAGCACAACCAGGAACCCGTGAGTGGAAACAGGTGCGCTGTGTGCACACTGTGTAATGAATGGTCACTTTCCTAACAGACCAGGTAAAGTAACAGAGGAAACCAGCTGTGCACAGAGTGGCACAGGCTGAAAACCGGCCAGACCAGAATGAAATCATAGCTGTGTGCCTGTGAGTATGTGTCTGTGCACGTGTGTCTACGCCTGTCTCTGCATGTTTTGAGTCTGACTAGTTAATTAAGAAACTACAGGGGAGTCAGTCTCAAGATTGTCACTGTGGAAAGCGAGCCTGGCTCCCACGGTGACTGGCATGCCAGGAGTCAGGTGTCTCCATCAGCCCTGCTCTGGGAGGCCACTCACCCTGCGTCCCCACCAGCACCAGAGGGATCTCGCTCGTGTTCCGGTAGTTGGCCATCCGGCTGTAGTAGTGGTAGACGGTCTGGAAGCTGATTTCATCCTCCAAGCTGAAGACAAATACGACAGCATCCACCCACATGGCAAACTGTGGAGAGAAAGGGGGCAAGGGCAGAGCTGAATACTTTAGAAGAACTATTTGCAGGAAACTGAGGCGACACCTTTATGGTCAGATGACGTAGCAACCTTGGGGTCCCGGCTCTGTCCTAGAGCAGAAGGGGTATAGACAGTTCCTTCCCCACCCCCCCATGTCCTTAGGGGGGAAGATTGCACCATGCCAGCATCCCCAGCTGACCGCAAGTGCAGGCTGGTGTCAGGGTAGCAGGACCTGGACCACTTCTTAAACTACTTCTTAAAGGAGCACCTTGAACTATAGTGACTGAAAGGAAAGAAGATATTAATTTATCAAAATTTATCCTGTGTGCTGTGTGTTTTAACCTATGACAGAGATGTACATTCTTGTGGAGATTATAGGAAAGATCTTCCTCAGAGGCAGATTTGCCTTTGCGACACAATGGCTGGGTTCTGCCCACTGGTCTGTGAAGCTGTGCAAACACTAAGTAACAGGCTTTATGACGAGAGAACCCAACATAGGTTATTATTTTCTACATCTCTGTCATAGTCAGCATGAGGGACATCTCCATGTCCATGCTTGACATCACACTGTACGCCATCACTGCCCACTGCTCAGAGTATAATCGACACATCTCCCTTTTAAACATGGGTACCTCTTATGTTAGTGGTGCAGTCACCAGAACATAGTGAAAATGTGGTATTTCCAGAATACCTGAGTGGTCTTCCGGTATACAGAGCAAAAAACCTCAACCTCCCACATCCAACACCCTTGCATCAGTCATCTCAGGTCGGAGATGCTCAAGAGCAAAAGCCAAGACAATACGTAGGCATCATGGGTTGTACCAGGCCTTGGGATCCTTTCAAATATTTAGGTAGGAAATGTAACTAAATAAATTGGATGAGGAAATAAATTTCCTAATCTCTCATTTTATTTCCAGGATGTTCACTTTCTAGGAATTGTTTTCTTCTTTCATTCCTGGATTTATGCAGACTGTGGATTGAAATGCGGCCTTTGTGCTAAGCTGCATCCCCAACCATTTATTTTGAGAAAGGATCTCACTGATTTGCCCATGTAGGACTCAAATTTATGACGCTCCGGCCTCAGCCTCCCAGACAGCTAGAATCATAGGTATGCAGCAGCTTGCCCGGCTCTGTCTAGGAACTGTTGGAAATAGTGCGGTCACCTACAGGCTTGTCTTCCATGGAATCTGATCTGTGCTGAGAAGGCCAACAGGCTCACAGGGAAGCCAAGCTCTGCCAGCCACTAGAAGCACAAGGAAGGTCAGATTCCAAGTGCCACGCAGACTTTCCAAATCATCTCTCTTCTGTAGCCATCAAACCAATTAAGGGGAAAAACACAAAAAAACTACAAAAAATTCTACATGCCATTTCAATGGAGTTTTCAAAGTAGAACAAACTTGACTGTTCCTTTCTTCTTAAAAGACTAACAGTCACATCAAAACCCTCTGATGGTTCCCACAGTCTCTCTTGGAAGCCTGCTGGAGCCACTGCCTAATTAAAAAAACACAAAACAAAACAAAAAAAGAGGCCAACTGCCATGCAGTACTCACCTGCGCCTCAGGGGGGCCCCCTTCATCTCTGATTAGCAGCAGATAGCTCTGTCCATCCACAACAATCTCCTTCTTGAACCTGCCACCTGCCACACACAAAACACCTGGTTATGGGAGAAAAAATGAGTGGGAGGACAGAAGACAGACATGGGCTTCACTTGTGGAAAAATACACGCTGGGTGGCCGCCCTGGGGACCACTGACTCTGAGCACTTAGGGTGGATTTGTTAAGTCTCCCGCAGCCACTGAATTTGAAAGCAACTTGAACTTGGATTGAATACTTGTCTCTCAGAGCCCATGCTCGCTTCTGGGGACAAGGCTGGCACTCTTGGCTTGAGAAGCATGGAGTTTTTATACAGCCTCAGGAGACAGAATGTGACATTATCATCCTCTTGTTCAGTTCACAAAACAGAGACCAATTTTCCATATTTAATGGCTCCCTCGTCTGCAGCATGGGCTCAGCTGTGGGCTCAGAACCTGTATTCTCCTCAAGGGAAACCCAGTTCTGAAGGGAAGACACAGAACACCATGAGCGGGGTCTCCGTGGCACGGTCACAGTTAGGGGAGGATGCCGACTACGACACAGGTGTTAGACAAAGCTACTGGGGGGGCTCCGCACAGGCCGAGACATCGGTGCAGCGCTGACCAAGAGACGTTAGAAGCCACGCTGGGGTTAGCGAGAAACCACCAGGAACTCTGCTGGACTGTGAGGAGTGAAGATGGAGGCGAAGGGGCAGGCTGGGCCCGGACAATGGGGCGCATACAGGGGTTGGAGGGGCTGCTGCCTTGCACATCAGGAACTGGGCTCCTTTGGCTTCCTCCCCTTCTGCACCTCCACACTGCCAGAGGCCACAGGCTCCATGTCTGCTCTAGGTCACTCTCATGGGGATTCTCGATCCCCGTGCATCCATGCCTGGCTGTCATTTCCCACTGCTCTGTGCAGGCACTTCCCAGAAACCCCATCAAAATCCCAAGTAGGACACATTGCCAGAGCTGTGCATGGGGTCACCTGCTTCTCAGAACTCCCGCAGGTGGCCACTTCAGCCTGGGACCTTCCTCTCCAGAATCTGGAAACTAGTGCCCAAGGCACTGAATGGCTATGAGCTCCTTCCCACAGCCAAAGAAGTGTCCAGCGCACTCCAGAAGGGCTGGCTAGAGTGGGCCAGGTAGCATGACCCCATGTGTATACACACACACATTCACGCAGAGGCACTCACACACAGGCCTGCTTTATAACAGGGAACCACACTCGTTTTGTTGCGTACTGGTTGCTGAATAATAAGACACAAAGAACACCGCCCCAGTAGATTCACTCTGGGGTTAGCATTCCCATCCCTGGGAAGAGTGTGAGTCACAGAATAGGGTCAGGTGGAGAGGCACTGAGGGGACAGAGCAGGGACAGGGAGGACACTGCACTCCTGCCAGACGAACATACACCTGTGCTTCCCAGCTGGATGAAGAACCAAAGGCCAAGCCCAAACTGGGTACAAGGGGGGATGACACCCTTTCTCCTGCACAGATGTCACCGCATCTGGCATCCTTCAAGGGATGCCTCCCAAGAGTGAGAGGTAGCAACTGTCATGCCCGCAGGTGCCAACACTGGACCAGTGCTGAACTCTAAAGCTGCCTGATACCAGCAGCATGGCCTCACCTTACCAATTACCCTCTGGCCACCTCAGTGTTCCCAACTGGAAAATGACAGTGCCATCTTGTAAGCAAGGGGTGACGAGCTCGACATGAACCCCTCCGAACAGTGCCCAGCTAATGGGAGTGGCCCTGACAATGTCACTATGTTATCCACAAGTTCTGCCAAGAGTCAGCTCTTGCTCTTGTAAAGAACTAACGTGTAACAAAACTTACTAGACAATAATGTGAAGCTATGACACCTATTAACGTGATCTCCCCACTCTTTAAGAGATGCCGTAAATTTGCTGTTTTGAGATAAAGGAAATTCAGCCTTTCAAGAAAAACAACATCTGGAGAGCAGATTCTCTACCCTTGACATGGGGAAGACTTTATCCTTCACACAGATTGTTGATCGCACTCGCTGGAGGGAAGGGGAAAGCAACCGCAAAGTGCACAGAAACTTAAAAACCTCTCCCATGATTCTCCAGTGCTAACTGAAACGGGCAGCCAATAAGAGTAATGGTCACTGTGAAGCCACCATAGAAGCCACAGCTCTCACACCCGGACTGATAGAGCCGTCTAACCCAGGGAGGCTTCTGGGCTCCGGGCTAGCAGGGTGTCCCAAAGCTGCTCCCGTCCCTTCAAGACGAGGCTGCGCGGGGCTGGCCTGTGCGGCACTGGCCCTATCTTACTACAGCGGACTCTCCCCGCCGTGAGGGGAAACACTGCCAAGGCATGCTTCCCACAGGTGGGCGCGTCTGTGGCGCCACAGGCTACTGAGACAACATGCATCGCCACGCGAGCCCGCTCGTCACACTCGCCTCAGGGTGACCTGATCCCGTGCGGCTTCCGCACGGCCTGATGTCACGCAGTGTCCACATGACCTCTGACCCCATGCCGCGTCCATACAGACTGACGGACGTCACCCAGCGCCCACACGGCCTCTAACCTCACACAGCCTCTGACCCCGCATGTCAGTAGTGCCTCTGACATCACGAAGTGCTCGCCTGGCCTGACCTCACCTGAGGTCCACGTGGCTGCTGACCCCACAGAGCACCTACACTACCTCTGACCTCCTGTGGCATCCGCACAGCCTCCAACCTCATGCTTGGCACCATGCATCACCCAGTGGCCTCTGACCCCACGTGGCACCTGCACAGCCTGTCATGCAGCGCCTTCACGGCCTGACCCCACGCGAGGTCCTTGTGGCCTCTGACCTCACACCTGAGGTCACGTGGCATCTGCCCTTGGGCTCCTCTGACTGTCACATGAGCCGTCCAGTTTCTGTTGTTACAGTTACACACTACCCTGGCCTTCAACTTACTGTTCTTGCTCTATGCAGTTGCCGAGTATGAATGCCACCACCTGTGCATGCCTTGCCTCCCAAGTCAGCATGGGCTGACTCGCCCCGGGCTCCAGGGCAGGCGACCCACCTGGATGGCTATATCACACTCTGGAGCCGAGAGCGACCTGGCCTCCTCTGAGATGCCCATGCCAGCCCTGAACACACTCCCTCCTGCCCTGTGTAAGCCACTGTGGGTGCCCAGGAAAAGCTCTGCCTCAGCCCCCAACAAAGGCTTAGAGGAGAAGATTGATGCAGCAGTGCCCACAGCAGGTGGTAAGAATGACCTGGATGTGGGGTATTTCATTCACCCCAACTTGCTCTCGAAGTCAGTGGGCAGAATCCGGCCTCCAGGGCCAATCACTGCCCATCCAGCCCTGACTATCCAGGAAGCTTCCAGCAAAGCTCAACTGTCTATGATGCAGTTTCCGCGTCTGGAAAATGGCAGAAATAAGCATGGCTTATTTCCTGTGTGTTCCTGATTTAACACACTGTGAATCCTGCTGGAGACACCAAGGGCCCCCATGCCTGCTTGAGCTCTTCTCAGCTCATCCTTACTCTAGAACATCTAAATACGCCACAGCTGTCTCACGTCACCCATCCTGCCTGCTCCTCATCTGCTCCCAGCGGGGGTCCACACGATGCCGTATGGTCCAGAGGATCCTGTATAACATGGTTCTGGGCGTGAGTCCACACATGCTTTTCCTTTCTGGGGCCAGCTGCCTCCCCGCAGACCCCAGACCAGTGCACACGGAGGCCCAGGCTTTGGGCCACCAGTGCACACGGAGGCCCAGGCTTCGGGCCGGGCTCTGCATTCAGCCTCTCCTGGCTTGGTCATCTTTTCCTAGGACTTCAGGTTTCACTCCTGTTCCCTTACCAGACTCTGTCTCCTCCAAAATGGGAGAGAAATAGAGCCTGTTCGGGGTCCTCAAGCTCCCTATAGAAGCAACAGCCCTGGGCAGCCTTAGGCCTTCCACCTCCCTGGGGAGCTGGGCGGTATTTAGCACCCACTCTGCTAGGTGGGTCCGGCCCAGTGAAGGAACTGTGCAGCTACTCTTTCCTTCACCTCCTCTAACGGGTTTTCACAGAGTCCCCAGGAGTGATGCTTCCAGGGAGCAAAATGCCAGCAGGCACTGCAGGCAAGAAAGTGTTCAGCAAGGCACCTGGCTCTGTCCCGACCTTCACTCTTCCACTCTTGACACCCCCCCACCCCCGCCCCCGCCTCCAAATCAGGGGCCTCTTTCCTTCACTGGGAAGGACCCCCTACACTCCCACCCTGAGACAGGCTGGATAATATTTCTCTCCAGTATTTTGTGGTTTAAGCAACCAGCTTATATGATTCTCCGGTATTATGTGGAAATCAGAAAGTGAAAAGCAAATGCAGTTATTTGTCATCAACCCTTAGTAGCTGGATAAATCCAGTTGCAGTGGAGGCCGCAGAGTGCAGCAATGGAGTCCAAGACTAAGCAGGGTGCTCCTGAGCCCAGAGGTTGGACAACGGCAAGAGGACTATGGGCGCTGGACAGACAAGGCCTAGCAGGATAGCAAAAGAACTCTCTGCAGTGTGTTTTCTCCAGTTTCTTTGAACTACTTTAAAGAAAGGGAAAAACCCTTAGGTAGGGTGAAGCTTCGCAGGCAACATTGACCTTGTCACAAATGAGAGACCAGGATTTCTGGAAACCCTGGGAACCAGAGACATTTCAGTTTTTCTACTTTAGAAAATCTTCATAGACTTCACCAGTTAAACATCCCTATTCTGAAAATTTGAAATTACAAACTTGGAGGATTATGCTGGTTCTCAAAACGTTTTGGGTTTTGGTTAATTTCCAACTCCACATTAGGAATGCTCAATCTGCATTTTAAATTCAAATCTGCTATCATATCTCAGTTGATAGATCTTTTTTGCTACCAAAGATTGAGAGCCCATAGCAAGCAATTATCTTGCTGCAGGTCTGTTTTCCAACCCTGTGTTCCAATCAGGTGACAGAGAGCCCACCACGACTACTGCTGTGCATGTCACACGAGCACAGGGCCCGGCCTCTCTTTCTACCTGTTACTACAGGGTATAAATGGCACCAGGGTTAGTCTCCCCAAGCCTGACCTCCATCATAGTGCCACTGGCACACACCTGTCCAGTGTACCTTGTGCAGGTGTCAGCAGCTGAGCAGACCCTCAAAGGGCCTCAAGTGGGCACAGCTGAGCCCACTGATGTGGTGCAGAAGCCTGCAGCACTGATGACATGGCCAGGAGACAAGAGTCCCACCCTGGCTTCCACCTGCCCCTCCCTAAGCCTTGTCAAGGGGCTGGCATCACCCAGAGCACTCTGCCCAAAGCTGGGTCTCACTTGCTAGACGGAGTTTCTCCAACCCATCAGCTCCGAGCGTGCTCACCTACACGTGACTTCAGCACACAAAGGAGCGGCTTCCTGTTGGACTTCATCAAGTATTAAGCTTCCAGTTCACCACTATGGCAAGTTATCAGACTTCCCAGAATATGTGGGGTGACTCTGTCTCTGCGCTGTGTGCCCAACTCTTTAGGTGAGCCAGTACCCACTGTGCCCAAGACACAAAGCAGCTTTGTTCTGGGCATGACCAGCACGTCTGGAAGAGAGAGGTATAGGCTCTTTTTGTTTTTTGTTAAAGACATCTTTTCTAAAGTCTCAGAAGCATCCCTTTACTCTGACTGGAGCCAGCCGCTCTTTCATTTTCACTATAGTGTCTGCTTGGAGAGCAGGGTGATTACCTCCCTCATGGGAAGCTGGGACATGGACAAAACACGTCTTAGTTCTTTTCACATCCTCTTCTTCATACCTTGACTTCAGCCAACTTCAAGGTCACTCTTGTGCCTCGTGGGTGCCAGGCAGTTCTGAGCACAGGATGCTAGAGGGAGCCGCATTTCCAGGCCCCAGGTCCCTCCGGTACTTGGGCTCATTCAGGAAGGAGCCTGGTGCCGTTAGCTCTGACACAGCCAAGCAAGCCTACACTGCAGGATGCAGGGAGCACCTAATCTACTTGGCCAGTTCTGCTTCAAGTAGAAAAAAAGAGTAAACTAAATTGTCCTGTTCCACAAAAGAGCTGTGCTGAGAGTAAACACAGCCGCAGATGTTTGGCATTTCCGTTTCCATCACTTTCGCTAATTGTACTGAAAGCTACTAATGTGCTATTAACATTTCTCAGAACAACAGAAAGCAATGGCAATGGCAGCGAGCCTGTGGTCCGGCGCTGGACATGACGCAGCCCTTTTCTCCCTGTAACACCTCTGTTACTCTTCATAGCACCCTGCAACACAGACATCACTGGTGAAAGCCAGAGGAGCTCGGGCCAAGCTCAGACTCTGGCAGAGCCTCCACCGCTGGCAGCAGCTGCAGGACAGAGATGAGAATGCAGAACTCCTGGCTCCTCTGGCCCTTCCTGCTCCCAGGCGAGCTTCTGCTAGGATGAGTCCCAGGAGCCCCAGAAGCCCAGTCCGGGTTGATCCTAGCAGCTGTAATCAGAGGCACAGCAGCTTCAGAACCATGCTGGGCAAAGGAAATGAGGCAGCTGCTCCGCTTGTGTGAGGCACAAGCACAGCGGCCCTTCTCCAGGGCACACGGACGAGGCAGCAGTGGTCAGTCGGTCAGTCAGCCGATCGGTGGACTGACCGTGTCCTAGGGAGTGAACCCAGGGCCCTCCTGCTGAGCTCCATCCACAGCCCCCTTTTAATGTTTGAGACTGGGACACACTAGGTTGCTAAGCTGCCTGGGCTGGACTACACTGGCGCCCTGCTGCCTTGGTCTCCCGGAGAGGTGAGATGACAGGAATGTGCCAACAGGCCTGGCTGCATTCTAGCCTCAGATGCTGCTGGCCCCCACAATGTCACCTGTGATGAGGGGAAGGACAGTCAGGGCAGGTCTGGGTCTCCTCTGGCCATGGTGCAGAGTCTCTTCCATGCAGATCTTTTAAAATTCCCCAGAAATCTTTGTTGCTCAGCACCATGATTACACAGAAAGTATATCTGTAAATGTTATTTCCTTCTAATCATTTAAGCAGAGTGGATTAAGAGGGAGCATGGAAGAAGGCTGTAAACCTTTTGTTTCTCCCTGAGGGAACATAAAACAAATTTAATCATAAAAGTGCCAATATTCCCCCCACTAATGTGGTTTTTTTAAACACTGACAAAAAAACTACAGCCAATAATTTGAGACCACTAAAGCATGGGAAAACTTTTGTACTGTGACATGTAGAAGGGATTTTGGACTATTATTTTTACACTGGGTAAAATGATCTATTGGTAACACTGCTTTACATAATTTAACAGGGTCATATTTTATTTTTTCAGCCATTTTTCCCTGCAACTTACACTGGGAAATAAAAAGTCACTATATTAACAGTGTTTCAACAACAAGTAAGGACCATGTCTGTAGCTGGGACACTCAGGGACAGCTGTGAGGAAAGAACTGCCAGTGATTCCCCGCAGCCAGACCCAAGGAAGAGAAGAAGGAAGGAAGGGCAGGAAGCCAGAGGCCCGGGCTAGGACGGCACACAGGAAATCACCAGGTGGGGTGTCCTTTCCTCTGGGGGAACAAGAAAGGAGCCCAGCCACGTAGGAGCCCCAGGGACACACTCAAACAGGAATAACACACAGCAAACTCCCAGGAAGTGGAGACTCTGGGCCCTAACAGAGATGGCTCCCTTCACTGGAGGCAACAGGGGGATGGAGATGACACAGGACACACATCTGACACTGCAGTCCTAGCCTGGGCAGTGAGGATCACCAGTGTCCAGGGCTGTGCTCCGCCATACATGATGGGCACATGCTGCAGCCTGCCAGTGACACTGAAGCTGACAGGAGGCGCCGTGGTGGTGGGAGTGCCCAACAGCCCAGTCTGCCTCCAAGTGGGTAAGTGGGGTGTCCCCCTGGTCACTACGATCTGCCTGCAGCCCAGCCAGTGTGAATGACTGGGAGATCCATGATACTTGAAAGGGAGTGAATACGGCCTGTCTTGGCAAAGGAGGTCGAGGCAGAGAGGCCCAAAGGACAGAAGCACAATGTAAGTGGAAAGGCCGATGTTACCAACCGCCCTGCGGGAGGGAGGGGGACAGGAAGAGCAGACAAAAATAGGCAGGGAGAAAACAAAACTCAAAAAGCTGATGCAAATTCCTTACACACGTTTCCATCCCATGTGACTAAGAACCAGGCATTCAGTGAGAACAGGAGACCAAACAACCACGTCCCGGAGCCAAGAGACACAACCAGAAAAGTGCAGCATAGAAGTGGTGAGCCTGAAGGCCGAGAGGTGCCATTTTGCTGGACAAGACAAAAAAGACAGAAAGCTTCTGGGGAAGATTTAATCCACAGAAGACAGACAAATGGACCTAGTAAGAAAGATGAGTGGGACTCTTACAACTGATTCCCTCATGGAAGAATTAAAAGACCACACGAAAATAAAAGACAAAAGGACTTACCAGAAACACATATCTCAATGTGTAGATCAAAAGAGCCTCTGGTATTCTAGAAAAATACAGATTCTCAGCCTTAAATCTGTGCAGGTGAGGAAGGGGTAAAAACCTATGTGGACATATGGGCAAAGGTTTCTCATCAACTACAAGGCTTCCAGGCAATAGGTTTCAATGCGTGCAGCGGCCGCAATTCCAGGGAGGCTTCAGAACAGCATTAAGTACTTCCACATATGCACAGCTGTTGCTGGAACTGTCTTGCAGTAATAACCAGCCCACATTCTCAAGTGTGCTTCACGATGAAACAGAGTCAGAACTCGGGGATGTGCTGTGCTGGTGAACAGGGCATACAGCAGAACCAACCTGGTAAAACCCTGTCCTGCCTTCCTGTGCACCTGAAAATGACACAGACAAGATGTGTGTGGAAGGCATGCAGGCTTGGTGGCTGTGACCTGAATCACTCGCCAGTCATGACAGCATATAGAAGACAACTGTGGCTGGCCCTGTGGAGAGGCCACAGCAGTTGTGGTCACCATGATGCAAGAGGCTTGTATCCAAACCTTGAGGAATACGGCAAGCTGTGTCACTGATTTAGCCTTGAATTTCTAGAAGTCCTACTATTCCTGATGCTGCAACCTTTGGGATCTATTTAACTGAAGAGTACTCAAAAGTTACAAGTAGGTTGATTTAAGAAAAAAACAGAGTTCATTTACTTGAGTAATTCAGGGAATCTGGACACAAACTAGACAAAGAAAAAAATTAACTGGTTGAAAAACCATATTTAAAAGTGGAACTTGGAGACTTTTGGGTTTTACTTTGTGTTTGTGAAAATACCTTCACTATTGTCTTTAATAAGTAAGTTGTCAGGAAGTTATCAGTTGTAATAATGTCATTAATGAAATAATGTCAAATCACAAAGAATTAAACTGTTTTTGAAAACTATACTGCTACTCAAAAGAAGCTGGGAAACTAATGTTTGAAGTGATAATTCCTGGGCAGTAGTTAAATTCAGTTTCCTTACATCTTAATTTTCAAGAGCTTCAGGGAAAAAAGAAGTTTGCAATTTGATACAATTAATACAATATTAAAAGCTCTTGCTTCCAAATAATGTTTTCAAAGCTAAAAAAAAAAAATTTAAATTTTGCCCATGTGATTTGGATTGGGTTCTGCAGACCACTGTCCGCCATCAATGCCCAGTGCTGTCCAACTGTCAACAGAAGCAACTACCCCATTTACTGTTTCCTTAGCTTTTCTCCCTAAAAGCTGCTACTGCTGCTCTAAGACAGCAACCTCTCAACAAATATCTGCTATGTGCTGCAGCATCTCTGCCACAATGATGTAAAGACACACCATGCATGCTCCTGGACCCTGGAGACACAGGGCAGAGAGTCTAGTGTGAAGTTCTGGTGATGGTCCAAGGACATGGCTTTGAAACCAAGAACTGAACCACAGGGGATTCTCTCTGGAGGCAGAAGTGCATGCGAATCACTGCCTGTCCTGAGACCCAGCCTGTCACCCTCCACGGGATCCTGAGCAGAAAACTAAGGTCTCCCATGCCTGGAGCTCCCAGGGCCCTGAGCCTGCTCCACACTAGACTTTCTGCAAAGCTCTCCTTGGAAGGGAGACTCCAAACTTCTCAAAGCCCACATACTAGGACTTCATAAAGCTCTCATTTCTCCCATGAACTCAGAAGCCAGCTAGCTCAGCCCTGGTCCACAGAGCTGTCTAGTATGCTTCTTAACCCACTGGGTCCACTCACTGATCTCTAACGTGTGGCGGCCCTTTCCTGAAAGGGAAGAAGAGAGGAGAGGCCTTCCCAGGATCGGCTCCAAACCCACACCTGGGGGTCAACGACACTGAACAGCCATCATGGCCTCTGGGGCCTCAGTTTCCCTAGATGAAAGCACAGGTAATAATAGTATCTAGCTCATCCAGCCACAGGCAGATCCCATGTGAGCTCATTGTCAACCATCAGACCCCCACATTCACTGGTGGCTCATAAAGATCAACTAATCAGGGCCAGAGATTTGGCTCAGTGGTTCTGGCACCTGCTTAGCAAGCGCAAGGCCCCTTGTTTAATCCCCAGTAACCACATACAACAATACCAAGAGTGGTAGCTCACGCTCACCAGCAATCAGTGCCACATACCACAGTGCCAGGCATGGTGGCTCATGACTATAATCCCAGCACTTGGGAGGCAGAGGCAGAGGCAGAGGCAGAGGCAGAGGCAGAGGCAGAGGCAGAGGCAGAGGCAGAGGCAGAGGCAG